>DWSV010000009.1:0-11683 GCA_018237225.1 Emesis ocypore | reverse complement strand
ACCTAAATTAATATTTTCTTTCTATTAAGGAATTAAGATTAAAAAAGATCTTAATAAATCATAATTTTTTTTTTTTTAGAAATCATATTTATCTTTTAATTAGGAGATTTAATAGCAATTTTATATATAATTTTTTATGTAAATCCATATCTATATCATATCTTCATGCTAAATCCTTAAAAACATATACAGAGTCAAATGATTAGTACTTAATTTGAAATTGTTAAAAAAATAATAAAAAAAAAGAAACGCGAAGCATTGTTTTAGAATAAATATATAATATATTTGTGACTGATTTTTTCAGGATGACAATCCTCCGACCATCATCGCAAAGAAGTTAAAAAATTTGCTGTGGAGACGAGTAGCTTCTGGTTATACAAGCCAGCGAGATTTCAATGCAACAGGTGAATTTTATTTGCGCATATCATACAGTAAAGACGCTCTGGACCCAGAAGAGTACAAAAATCTTAATTTCTTATAAATCTTGCATAGACCGAGAATCTGAGGTGTATAAAGCAGTTGAAAAATTAATTATAGCTGCTAAAAAGCAATATAAGGACATCACCCCTATTCTGTATCCTATTGAAGAATAATTATAGATTCGTTAAAAAAAATGTTCTACTGTAATATTTGTAACCTAAAAGTAATAAAACACTCATCACATAAGAAAAGTAATCTTCATAAAGCTAATTGTTTATTTCGTTCGGAGTTTGAGAACGTTTTTATAATAGGATGTGCTTTTAAGAACAGAATTGTTAGCTATCGTATTAATTGTGAAGACAAATCTAAAATAAAGCCTGAATTTTTTTTAAACACAATTTTTTTCAGATATTGTTCATTTACTAACGTACAATATTAAGGCTCATAATGCGATAAAGGTAAATTTTGAACTTTTTGCCTATTTTTTACTTCCTAAAAATAATGAAGTATCTATGAAATCGTTTAATACAAAGTACATCTCGGTATTTAAAAATACTAATATTATTGAAATTTATGAAAATTGCTGCCATCTACTAATAGCTAAATTATCCGAATTTGAACTATCTGAATCTGGTTGGTCATTAAGTTATTTAAGTCATTTAGAAATCAATGTAGCGCAATATAATCCCCTCAGAGAAGGTTCTTATTTAGCATTACCTAAAAAAATACAGAGTACTAAATCTTGTTTAAATATTAAAAATGAAGATAATCATTGTTTTCTTTGGTGTATAATGGCTCACATTTATCCTGCTTCAAAAAACGTAAATCGAGTTACTTCATATCCTTCATATTGTCGTATTTTAAACATAAATGGAATGACATTCCCTCCATCGTTTCAGGATATAAAAATATTTGAAACTAATAATCCGAACATTAGCATTAATATATACGGTATTGCGAAAAATTATGAAGTTGAAGGACCTTTATATAAAACTTTGAGACGCAAAGCAATACATGTTAATTTATTATATGTAAATAAAGAAAATATCTCCCATTTTTGTTTAATAAAAAATTTTGAAAAACTAGTACGTAATCAAATAACTAGACATAAATCAAAAATATATTTATGCGATAAGTGTTTTTTATACTGCGATTCGATTGATAAGAGAGATACTCATAGTTGCGGAAGGATAAAAACTGTTTTACCTTCTGAAGGAAGTAAAATAATTCCTATAGTTATTTATGGCAATTTTGAAAGTCTTCTCAAAAAGTATAACGATCGATCTAAATCAGAATACACAAAAACATACAAATTACATACATATTTGTTCTGAATCTAAGCCTAAATTGAATGAATATGTTGCTTATAGGGGGATTGACTGTGCAAAAATATTTTCTAAAACGATTACTATAGATTTATTGAGATTGCATTACTTGATTGCTGTAAATCCCATGTTACCGTTAACTGATGAAGAAAATAAAATTATTTATTAAAACGTCTGCATGCCACATTTGTAAAAAAAATGTGTTTGATCACGATCATTTTACAGGATGTTATCGAGGGCCTGCTCATAAATCTTGCAATTTAAAAACGAGAAAGTGTTTTTTATACCTATAGTTTTTCATAATTTAAGCAATTATGATTGCCATCTTTTTATAAAAGAAAATCAACCATTTGCGGTCAAATACATATTATTCCTAAAATAAATGAAAATATATATTTCTTTCACAAAAGTTGTTCCTATAAATTCAGAGCAGAGCGCTCAATTGAAGTTTATTGATTCTTTTAATTTTCTTAGTTCTAGTTTAGATAAATTAGTTCAGACGTTAAATTCGGAGGATTTTCGCATTTTGCGAACACACTTTAAAGATGAAAAATTATTTAATCTTATTAAACGCAAGGGAATTTATTGCTATGATTATATAGATTCCTTAAGTCGCTATGAGGAAACGCAATTACCTCCTCAATCAAAGTTTTTAACAAACTAACATCAGAAAGTATTGCAATTGAAGATTATGAGCATGCGAATAAAGTTTGGTCTGCTTTTGATATTAAAACTCTAGGAGAATATACAGATTTATATTTAAAATGTGATGTACTTTTATTAGCTGATGTTTCGAAAAATTTAGAAATGTAATGTATTATAATTCAGACCCCCTATGGTACGTTTCCTCTCCATCACTAAGCTGGTCTGCTATGCTATTGTACACAAATATCGAATTAGATATGATAACAGATGTAGAGATGTATCAAATGTTTGAAAAAGGGATTCGAGGAGGAGGAGGAGGATCACAGAGTTTACGGGGCTGCTAGCAAAACTATATTGCTTAAATACAGAGAATATCAGCATAAAAAAAGCTAAGGGCGTAAAATCGAGCATAACAAAAAAAAATTAATATTATTTTACCTAATATTGCTCAATATAAAAGAGCATTATTTTATAATAAATCACTGCGAAAAAGCATGTGTCTAATAAGATCTGCTATTATAAATATACGATTTTTACTCAAAAAATTAATAAATTAGTTTTAAATAATGACAATGATAAAAGACAAATAAGGAAAAATCACATAAATACAATACCTTGGGGCCATTACCGAGGCATGTTTTAAGTTTGTAAATAAAAAAATATTATTACTAGTTCATTTTTCAAATTTTCGAAATAATTAAAAGTATTCCGGAATAAATAATAAAAACTATGATTATGCCTTTCAGATCAATGATATTTAGATTAGGAATATTGTTTTAATTTTAAGAAAATAGATTGTAAGCAAAAATACATAGATTGTAAGCACAATATATTATATAATTTTAAGAAAATAGATTTTAAGCAAAATATATTATTTAATTTTAAGTAAATAGATTGTAAGCAAAATAAAAAAATCGTACGTTATTTTTTAAATAAATATTTAATACCTATTCATTTTTGTGTTTTCTTCCCCTCGCCTAATATCCTTATTTATCCTAATAATATAAAACTGAAGAGTTCGTTGATTGAATGCACTAATCTCAAGAACTACTGAATCGATTTGAAAAATTATTTTAAGTATAATAGTAATAAGTTCAGCAGTAACTCATTATTAATGAAGGCTTTATACTATATAACATCGCACTATAACTTGCTGGGACATGCAGAGCAAGAGCGATCAAACCATAGGCAAGTAGGTAGTTTACAATAAGAGGGTAAATAGTAGTAAATATCTCATGAAATCGACTTAGTAGTTGTCTTAAAAGGATAATATTTAGAATATTTTAATTGCAAACATTACTGATATGATATCGTCCTGAACAAGTTAAATAGTAAAAAATATTTTATTTTCTTACAACTGTATCTATATTTAGAAAATTCGCAATGATGTTACATCAGACATGTTTGCTTAAATAAATAAAAAGCAGTACATTCAGACCACAGTCGTTTATTTTTAATTTACATATATACAAATAATTACAACTATAAAAATAGTTATTGTTCATGATTTTTTTTTATAAATTTCTTTTACTGCAGTTTGAGCCGCATCCATAACTGAATCGTATTGATCTGACATTATATATTGAGCAATCACAGCTTGATCATTGTCATCCTCGTTGAGTGCTTCCACCTCTATTTTTATTAAATATCGTGCCTTGCAGGAATTATTTTTTAGTATATATGAAGAAGATTTTTTGATAAATTTGCACTTTTTTGTTCTACATTTTTTATTTAATTTCTCTTTATTCAAACGATTTACTTCAATTTTGTCCAGCCATCCATTGACGTCCTGCGCATAATATAACGGATCGTTTTCAACAATATCGATCGAAGGGGCTGCTTCTATATCCGATACAAGCATAGATCCTGTGTTGCTCATTGTTTTGAAACAAGAACAAATTAATTAGTTAGAAGTTATTAATAATGTACCGTTTCCATTTTTTTTACATAATCGAAGTAGAATTTCATTATATAATTTTATATAGAGATGATATAGAAGATAAATGTTTAGTTACTCGCAAAAACTTGTAAATCTATAACCAGTTTATGATAAAATCTTAAAGGATAATCGATGAATATTGTGATTCGATTATTTTTATGAAAACAAAAATAATTATTTTTTCTTGACGAGAGTAAAATAAAAATCTATACATCCGTTTCACAAAATTTTTAAAGGCAATCACCAAGCTCTATTTCGCATATTTTAGTAAAACAGAAATAATTATATTTTCTCTTACTTACCAATTGAGATTTTTTAATTTACACTTTGCAACAAAACAGTCTGATTTGACTGTTATTACACTACTGCCTATGAAAATATGTAATGATTCATAATGAGGTGACATTTTTTAGAACAATGTGTACTTGAAAAGACATGCTCAATAATGTTACATCATAGTTTGCTCCTAAGAATTAAATATATTTAATCATGTTTAAACAAGTATTTTACGAGACTAGATGAGTTAAAAATGTCTAAAAGCCATAGCTGCTTGTTATGGATTAAATATAAGGTTCACCTAAGGTTATTCCTTAATCCTATAAATTGAATGTGTCTATAGAATTTTTAGTAATTGTAAAGATGAAGTTGATTAAGCAACCCCTATCTTTAAAAGTTAATAATATAGATTTTAAAGAGTACCCTTCTAAGATCAAGCACAGTGCTTTATTACCTAATACGATACGATGTATAATATGCGGTCCCTCTAACTGCGGCAAAACAAATGTTATGTTAAGTCTGCTTTTACATGAAAATGGGCTCAAATTTCATAACCTCTACCTTTATTCAAAAACAACATTTCAATCTAAATATCGTTTTTAAGCGAAGTTATGAAAAAGGTTCCTGAAATTAATTTCTATGAATATGAAAATGATCATGAAATTATATCTCCTAATGAAGCATTACCTAATTCGGTATTCATTTTCGATGACATCGCATGCGAAAATCAAACAAATATCCGTAATTATTTCTGTATGGGAAGACATAAACAAATTGATTGTTTTTACCTTTCGCAAACATATTCTAAAATTCCTAAACAATTATTGAGGGATAATGCAAATCTTCTTATTATTTTTAAACAAGATGATATAAACTTAAAGCATATTTACGACGAGCACGTTAATTCTGATTTATATTGGAACCAGTTTAAAGATATTTGTAAAAATGTCTGGGATAACCCTTATAATTTTTTACTTATTAACAAGGATTCAACTCTTAATGAAGGAAGGTATAGAAAAAATTTTGACACCTTTTTTCATTTTGATTGAAATGTTATAAACACCTTTCTGAAAAATAATTCGTTAGTATCATAGTTTTTTTGCTAATGTCAACAAGTGTTTAGAGAAAAACAATATGGAAGAAAATATTAAAAAAGAAATAATGAAGTCTGTGGACTCCATTAAAAATAAAATAACGGCTATGAAAAATCAAGAGCATGAAATTAATCTCTCTCTAGATAAAATATTAAAACCTGTAACAGTTCCACTTGGAGTTCTGACATCAAATTCAAGATTTCCGAAAAAAACTGCTTCATCAGAAAATATTTCATTCGAAGATTCATACGGATTTCAGTCGGCAGACGACTTAAATACGAGTAATTCTTGCCCTTCTACAGAGTCATCTATTGATTTTTTCAACGATCTAGAATCTACTAAACTTCCTGCTAACAAAAAATTTGAAATTTCCTTAGAAAATGATGATATTTATAGTATTTATGATGAAGTGAATGTACCATTTGGAGTAAGAACTGAAAAAAGAAGTCTAATGATAGGGAATGCTCCAGTAAATTTTACAAAGAATTTAAATGAAAAAGGGCAAATATTAATTCAAATAGGGAGCAAAACATATAATTTAACTCCAGGGCTTAAAGAACTCCTACTTCGAAAAAAGCCAGATTTAAGTTTGATATCCGGAGGGGATAGACTTAATTACAAGGATATTTTACAGTATACGAATGCTCACAAAAGAGATTTCAATCCTAAAGGTCAAATAAGGGGTGATAAAGGAATCAAATATCGCGATATAATTAAACCATTATTTTCCGAGAATGATAAAAAAACAACGGGAGGAAATTTACCGAAACTTAAAAAATATAAATCCAATGCTGATTTAATATATTGGGATGATCCTAATGAATTAGTTGAAAGATTGAAATTATTGCTGGAAACACAAATCATGATAATGAAATTTTATCAATAATTGAAGAATTAAAAGAAGCTAATATAATTAAAGAATAAATACAATTACAATTAAACTTTTGCTTTAGTATCGTTAAGTCATTCTTAACTTGAATATAAAAAAATCTAAAAAATGAGTAAAGCTACTGTAGTAAATGAAATCCACAAAAATGTAAGAATAAATTTTCCTAGACGGAATGTGATTATGAAGGATATAGACGACCTATGGCAAGCTGACTTGATCGAAATGCAAGCAATTTCTAAACAAAATAATAATTTTAGATACATACTTGTAATTATTGACACATTTTCTAAATATGCATGGGCATTTCCATTGAAAAGTAAAAATAAAAATGATGTGTGCAATTCTTTCCGTATTTTATTAAGTAAAAATCGAATACCAAAAAATTTGCAAACGGATCGAGGATCAGAATTTTATAACAACAAATTTTCAGAACTAATGAAAACTTATCAAATTAATCATTATTCTACTTTTTCAACAAAAAAGGCATCCACAGTAGAGCGATTTATAAGAACGCTAAAGTCAAAGTTGTATAAAGCATTTAGTTTAAAAGGAAATTATAAGTGGATCGATGGCACGCTTGATGATGTGACAAATATATACAATAATACTTATCATAGAACAATAAGAGAAATTCCTTCAAAAGTAAATATAACAAACAAAACTCGAATATTAAAAAGATATGAAACATTAAGACCAAAATTTAATAGATCAAATAAGTTCAAAACAGGTGATTACGTCAGAATTAGTAAATACAAAGGAACATTTGAAAAAGGTTATACTCCAAACTGGTCGACTGAAATATTTAAAATTCGGCAAGTGCAAAATACATCGCCTATTACTTATTTAATTGAAGACACAATTAGGAGCATTTTATGCCCAAGTGCTTCAAAAAACTAAACATCCTGGTATTTATCTGATTGAGAAAGTTTTAAAAAGAAAAGGAAACAAATTTTTAGTAAAATGGTTAGGTTTATCCTCTCGAGAAAATAGTTGGATTGACAAAACAAATATATTGTAAAGGATAGAAAAATATGTCAATTTTATATTTATTTAGAAAAAAAAGTTGTAATTTATCAGTCTTCTAATGTGCTTGATTAAAGAGAGTCTTTTCAATTGGTTAATTAATCATTTACCATTTGAATTACATTTACCTGAATAGAACTATTGTGGTCCAGGTACAAAGTTAATTAAAATACTTGCTAGAGGCGACAAGGGAGTAAATAAATTGGATGAATATTGTAAAGATCACGATATAGCGATATATATCATAAGTCATCGAAGTTAAAAGATCGTCATAAAGCAGATCTAATTTTAATGAGAATGGCTCAAACACGAAAGGCTCCATCCGACGCCAGCATTGGAGAGAAATATGCTGCACATTTAGTATGTAAAGCCATGCAAGCTAAAATTAAAACTGGATCAGGGCTGAAAAATCGAAATCGGTCGCTCAAAACAGTTAAACCTAAGAATCATCTTAAAAATAAGCTAAAAGATGTTATTACTAAAACAAAAAAGCATATACAAAAATTGAAACCAAAATGTAAAAAAACGGCTATAGAATTAGCAATGGCTGCTGCTAGAGATTTAGTCAATAATTCATCGATTAAACTGCCTAGAGTTATTCCTATTCCAAAGACTGGCGGTGTTTTACCTTTAATTCCTATTTTTGCGGGGTTATCAGCAGCAGGATCTTTGGCTGGAGGCGCTGCTGGTATTATAAAAACAATCAATGAGTATAAGATTGCTAAGAAACGATTAAGTGAAATGAAAAGACATAACGAAAAAATAGAAGCTCTTAGCATCGGCAAAGGGTTGCATCTTAAACATCATAAAAATGGCTTGGGAATTATTGTATCTAATAAAAAAAACTAATATATACGCTACCTAAGAGAGCTTTAACTAATTTTGACATTTTAAAATTTGGAAACAATATCCCTCATTTTCGAGGGGTATTCATGAGAGATGAACTCCCAAAACAATCTTTTAAAAAAGAATGCGGAGTTATAAATTTAGACAGTTCTAAAAATCCTGGCTCTCATTGGGTAGCGTATGCAAAATATAATAATTATATAGAATATTTTGATAGCTATGGAAATCTTAAACCTCCTAAAGAATTCATAAAATATTTAGGCTCTAAAATTAATTACAATTATGAAAATGTACAGCGCGACCATCCCTATAACTGCGGCCATCTTTGTTTAAGATTTTTACAAAAATTTTGGCTTAATCATAGAATAAAATAAGTACTATCCTACAAACGAATTCAGTACCTCAGTATGTCTATAACAGTCACCATCTCAGGCAATAAATCAGAATTAATTACATACTTTCAGCCTCCCTTAAATTTAATTGATCAATATGAATGCGGACTACTATACTTTTTTGTTTTAAATTCATCATTAGGATGGAAGATTCCTAACATTATCAGCATTGAATGCGATTTAGTCTATGACTCTTATCGGAACGGGTTACCAACGCATATTGTCCATGAATTTGTGTGTAATATAACATCTGATAAGTGGTGTGCGGAATCGCCTCAAAATATCGTCTACTTTCGAGTGAATAAGAAACAGATTCCATCCATATCTATCAAAATTTTAGATCAGTTTGGTAAAAGCCTTAATTTTAAAGACAATCAAATACAACTTTAACTGCATTTAAGAAAAGCATTATGATAGTACACCATATAAACCATTCGGTGAAGATAAACCGTCTTATTTCTTTTAAGACAGTCAAACCGAAACGACGTAAAAAATTTTTGAGAAAATTGACTAAGTCAAATAAAGATTTCCTTAAATCCTTAGGGTTTAAACTATGAGTATTTTACAAATTACTGAATCACCAAACTTCGATACTTCGATTGAAAGTTATGAAGTCCATTCTTACAATCCCTACAATAACAGCTTTAGAGAAAACGATGAAATCAGGATTCCCATTCACCAGCAAGACATATACGTTTTGCCCTCAGCAAGCTCAATCTACATCGAAGGACGAGCCATACTCTTCGGTAAAGATGGAAATCCGCTTAAGAAAGATATTAAATTTTCTAATAACTTTATCATGTTTCTGTTTCAAGACATCCGATACGAAATAAATGGTATTGAAATAGATCGAATTAAGAATTCTGGAATAACAACGACGATTAAATCATATATTTCATTAAATGCTGGAGAGAGCAAAGTTGCTGGATTGTGGGGTTGGAACTTAGAGGGATTTAAAAGCGATGGGCGTTTTAATGCAGTCATACCGTTAAATAAAATTTTAGGATTCGCTGAAGATTATAATAAAATTATGATAAATTGTAAACATGAGTTAATTTTGAATCGAAGTAATTCTAACTTAAATACCATTAAACTTCTTGACGATACTAGAATTCAAATAGATGTTCAAAGAGTACAATGGAGAATACCTCATATAAAAGTGTCAGATAGAGAACGATTAACACTTTTAAAATATTTAGAAAAAGATAAACCCATTCAAGTTGCATTCAGGAATTGGGATTTATACGAATATCCTTTACTACCTCAAACTACAAAACATTCTTGGTCTGTGAAGACAGCTTCGCAATTGGAAAAGCCTCGATATGTTATATTTTGTTTACAAACTGATAAAAAAAAATTGGCTGATAGAACTCTATTTGATCATTGTGAAATAACCAATGTAACATTGTTTTTGAACTCTCAATATTTCCCATACGAGCCTCTAGGGTTAAAGTTTTCTGAAAACAAATACAATATATTATATGAAATGTATTCAAAATTTCGGCAGTCGTATTACAACTGTCCTATCGATCCGTTGTTCGATTTAGTCAGTTTTAAAGAAAAGGCTCCATTAGTCATTTTAGATTGTTCAAGACAGAACGATAGTTTAAAAACAGGGCCTGTAGATGTTCGGATAGAATTTGAATGCTCTCATACAATTCCTGATAAAACTACAGCATATTGTTTAATTATAAACGATAGAATTATAGAATATAAGCCTTTAAGTAACATTGTGCGCAGGCTAACATGATTGCTATAGTAGATGTTCAAGGTTTTAAAACAGAAACAAATGAATTCATTATAAAAGTGTGACAAAAAAGTTCAGGTATTTCTAATAAAGCCTCCCTTTCCATTTTATGATTTAGCTAAAAAACAGCGGCTCCAAGTAAGTTGGATTGAGCGACATAAAAAGATATATTGGAATGAAGGAGAGGCGTTATATTCCAAATATAAAACTTTGATTGCAAATATTTTAAAGGATAAATATGTTTGTGTTAAAGGTTCCGAAAAATCAGAATGGCTGAAAATGATCACAAATTATGATGTAAATAATTTAGAAGATAAAGGTTGTTCTAGTTTATTAAGCTTACAAAAACAATATGAAAATTGTGATGATTTATATAGTTGTATATATCATAATTCAGTATGTGCTTTAAAAAATGTTATTTGTTTAAAGAAATGGTGTATAGAAAATATTTTTTTTAAATAATTATTTTGCTTTTTATTTTTTAATTACTCCAACTTAGATTTTAATCAGCACCTATAAATTGCATACAACTATCTAGACTGGCTTCGATCTCAATTATCATAGTTCTAGCATCAACTGCTCTAGGCTGTTTTAAACTGATTTCGATCAAACTGAGGATTCTTACATCATCAGCATTGACTGAATTGGAGAAGACTATACTCATCTGCCTTTACTCAAGCCTATTCAGGATTAACCTTCTTAATTATTAGAAATAGCGCAAGTATCAGAAGTTCTGTAAATGAAAGCCTGTTGAACTGATTATCCTTATATCATCAACCATGGTAGAATTGGAGGATTCTGACTCATTTTAAACAGCACCTATAAATTGCATACAGCTATCTAGACTGGCTTCGATCAAGCTTATTAGTGATCAGCCTTCTCAATTATCATAGTTCTAGCATCAACTGCTCCAAGCTGTTTTAACTGACTTCGATCAAACTGCGGATTCTTACATTATCTGTAAATGAAAACCTGTTGAACTGATTATCCTTATATCATCAACCATGGTAGAGTTGCTGCTATGCATTTCTGTTGAACTGATTATCACAATGGTAGAATTGGGGATTCTGACTCATGTTGCTGCTAT
>DWSV010000008.1:0-11951 GCA_018237225.1 Emesis ocypore | reverse complement strand
TTATGTCGATCAACTTATAAAATGTACTTGGGGAAGATTTTATAGGCGGTAAAATTCCGGTGTGGATGTATCCGTTATTGACGTTAAAGAGAATAAATGTTCATTATACAGGACACTGTAAAACCTCTCATGTCGAGATCATTTCTCGTAAAAAACAAGACAAAGTCACAACAATCTTGACTAGCTAGCTGGCTAGAAGGTTGAGTCGTGCAACGCCTCGACTGCGTTTGGATCTGTTCAGCCGCACTGTCATAGTGTCCCGTAATAGAGGGTGTTGGTATGTAACAACAGTTTGATTGCTACCCTATAAGGTAAATAAATAAATTCAATTATGTGTAAAAATATTACCTATTCATTTAATATGTTTTTTTATTTTCAGATCGTCAAAACATCATATTCCGTTTTTTCGGTATTTTATTAATTTTATGGTAACAGTTAATTATATAAAAATTATATAGATAATTATGTAGAATAATAACACCGACGCAATGTTAAGTATGCTTTGGCAATATCCTAAACGTCGGTCGTTTATTGGTAATTGTTATTGAATTTTTTTTTACTAAAACAATTTTTTAATTAAAACACTTATATAATGATATCGTGGGTAATATCTACTATAGGTACTTCGTATAATATAAAGGTTTGCATAGACGTATGTTATTTTATTTCTAATAAACGAAAATGTAAATTTTAAATAAGGTGGCGCATGTTACGCCACCTTATTTAAAATTTAAATTGTCAAGGAATAGATGGAAAATACTTTTCATTTCATTCTTGGGCTGGAAGCCTAAGAATTCACATGTGTTAATAAATTACAAACTATTCTATTTTATAATGCATTTTAAATTAAACTCTTTATAATATGTAAAATCTAATTTGCTGGCGTTCCTCATTATGAAACAATGCTGCGGTTACTCAACGGGTCCTTAGCTGACACTAAGTTGCGAACCCTCTCTGTGGGCTCCTGCCGAGCCTATACTGCAGGCCCCTTGCTGAACCTATTCTGCAAGCTCTCTACCGAGCCTACGCGTCTGTTCTGCGTGCGCCCGTAACGATACGCTGCGAGCCCCCTCACGGGACTCTATATTGTTTCCGCTGGAGTGATGTTATTTATTATTTTAGACAATATAGTGTTTCCAGTCCTCTTATTGCTTCACTTCCCTCCCTGGCCTGTTAATGTGTTTCCTTAGTCCTCACACGCAGGGCTAAGGAATAACATGTTATTTATTTCTTTGTGGCTATGTACATAGACTATGTAAACGCCCTGATGATGCCTGTATAGGCGAAACCGGTTGGATACTAATTATATAATTAATTTTTGTTTGTGAATTAGTACAAGTGCATTAAATAACTAAATAACATATACAAATATTTTACATCGTAGGATAGCGAACAAGCTGATGGTTCTCCTGATTAAAATAGAAGACCTATAAACACAGGAGACGTTAATTGAGTGTGATTATCCAAGAGGCTGGGATAGAATGCCACGTGTATAAGTTTACCAGCTACCTTGTCCTCCAAGCCAGAACACGAGAGTGACAGGCGCTGACAATACTGAGGCCGGAATAGGTAAGGCGAAGTTACCAAAACCCGGCAAGATATTGCAGAATCTACCATCAAACAACTTTTTAAAACTTTAACTTTTATTTATGGAAAACAAACAAATAGATGTGTCTCCTAATGGAATAATGGTAGAAGACAAGCATCATCTATAGACACCAAAGATGTTAATTATACGCATTTATGTTACCGGAAACGCGGTTGATACCTAGCAGAATACTGCCTACAAGTTATACATGGAAATGTAACTGTACCACGCCTTACCAATTCCAACGTCAATTATTATCGGTGTGTTTCTGTTTTGAGGATAGGCTACCCGGTATACGTATGTATATATCTGTGTATGTGTGTACATATGTGTTTATTTGAACGTATTATAACTATTTAACCTGTTTCCCGATCGAAACGTGGTTACCGGCATTCAATCAAACTCCGCCAAACTTAGATCCCTGAAAATCTAAGTTGTCTAAACCTAAGAGATTATACGAATGCGAATAATTGAATCGATAAAACACCAGCTCGTAGCACACTAACCTTTAAATCAGACCAAATTGACACATTTCCTGCTGTTTGAATAAATTGTTAACGACCCCGACCGAACGACAGCTAAACCGGTCCAGACGGGTGCAGAAATGTTAAGCTACCTCAAGAAACCCAATAATATTTCATGATTAACATTAAACACATTGCTTAATTCAACCAATGCTAAAACTGTGATTATTTTATTCTCTTTAC
Organism: Emesis ocypore; assembly: GCA_018237225.1. Taxonomy (NCBI): domain Eukaryota; kingdom Metazoa; phylum Arthropoda; class Insecta; order Lepidoptera; family Riodinidae; genus Emesis; species Emesis ocypore. Next base: position 9,656 of record DWSV010000008.1, on the reverse strand, counting down.
CAAAACGAACATCCTCACTGACCTTTATTAGTTGTTGTGTTATTACCCATTTAAAAATGACATAAAACATACTTGTTGGCGTTAAATAAATAAGAGAGCTGATATTTGACTAACCATTGTAATTAAACCTTAGATATAAAAGGCAATATTATAATAAAACGATAGTCAAATAGCTCAATGGGAACACCCAACGGCTTTTTGGGTCTTTTTGTTAGCATCCTTACAAATTTTTGGAAAAAATCCAGTTGTCATAGAGTGGTTAAAGATATGGGCGTAGATCGAAGAAACAATATCCTGTATAGGACCGTTCATCCTACCTGGTCACAGCCAATGGCATTTGATGATATAGACATGTTCTTCTAGACGTCATCTTCAGTAAAATGACTAAAAGTAAAACGAGTGAAATTAGAAGTGAGAAAAGGGCAAGGTGTTGCTATTGTTGTATATTGTTACTAATATTAAAGTCCAAATAAAAACATTGATTGAGAGAATATTTGGAAAAATATTGATTTATTTTATCTACATTAATTTCTGAAGTAGCCTCACCTACAATTGATTTTTCCACTCCTCAAGACTTGTAACAATTTTCAAACTTTGTCGTATTCCGGATAAGAGACTGAGATGTTACTGGTGTTTTGTTATCCGTATGTACCGGATAACAAAGCACAAACAAAGCACTAGAGTCTATAGACACCTGTGATCAGGATCTATTGGGGTCAGCTATCTTATGATATAACAACAAAAACACCTTTATTTAGTCATTCATTTAATTTTACAACCTTAATATTTAAACAGCCCAAACAAAAGAATTCTAAAAATAAAGTTTGACCAAAGTACCATTTGAAGTATTTATTGTACTTGTTCGCTAAAGAATCTTAGACAAAAAAGAATTTTCAAATGATTGTGATTTTGAATGAATACATAAACTTGACTTATTTGTGCTTTCAGCAAATTAATCAAGTTTGTGTGTTCATTTATCGGTATAAAATATTATTTTTATGTAAATAATATAAAAATATTATTTTTATATTGATGGCAATAATTAATGTCTTTATCTTAGTACTTAGACTTGATTGAAATCCATGAATGAACTCTAGTTTACTAGGTGGCAGTGATATATAAGGTGGTGAGCATCATTTTCTATTTCATATTAAACAGCTGATGAGTAATCAATCTATAGATCCACCATAGTATACATGCGTAGAAAAGATAGTTTACAATGGACAACGCCAATCTTGACCTGAAAAATAATGAATACATTAATTTAACTATATAATATATAATGAATGAATATACAGGGTGTCCCGTAAGTAGTGGACCAACGAAATTTAGGTGATAGAGTGTGTTTTGACATACACGAAACAAAAAAAAAATATTAGTCTAGGCTTCATAGTTTCAGAGATATGATTTTTTTAATTATTTTATAAAAAATATGTAATATGCATGTTTTTTTTTACTGTTGGATATTATTATTATTTCTGCCTTTTTGATACTTTTTATTATTAATAAAGCATTAGGCTTTCTGATCAAAATGTCGTTTGTTCATTATGAATGACGAAATAAAAAAATCAATAAAATACTTTTAGTTTTTAAATTACATGACATTAAAAGCAAAGTTTGAACAATTATAGTGTAAAAAAATCTATGGCAACCTTGTGCATCTTTATTTTAAAAACGTCTACAACTTATGCAGATTTCAAAAAGATTAATTTTTTTGCTAAAATGTCATTTTGTAACAACTTGTTTTCGGAATAATTAAATTGACTTAGTATTTTTTAAAACAAGGCTAAATAAAAAAAGTTGAATATTTAGGGTCAAAGCGATTTTATTTTACAGTAAATGCTCAAAATGTTTTCCTCTCGTTGAATGTTGGTCCAACACCTTCTTTAAAAATTTCTTCGCAGATTTTGTAAGGCCTTTTCGTTGCTTTTTACCACTTCTGCTATGTGGTTTAAGTTTTGCTTTAACTATTGTTCTGTGTCATTGGTTGTCTCGTAGACCGCCTCTTTAAAATATCCTGACAGAAAATAGTCCAGCGGATTGAGATCTGGCGAACGTGGTGGCCATGCGATAGTACCACCACGTCCTATGCATCTGCTAGAATAAGTTTCATTTAAATGTTCTGTTACTTTCCCACTTTACTTTCCCAGGTCGTTTCTTAAAAAACGTAAATAACGAGCTCCATTCAGTCTCGATGGTAGCTCAAAAGGGCCGATGATTTTTCTGTTTAGTATACCAGCCCACAAATTGACTCCAAATTGGTGTTGAAACCTGTCTTGCCGTACTACGCGAGGATTTTCAACGGCCCATTGGTGCAAATTATGCATATTAAATACTCCCAATACTCCTAGCCCAGCAAGATTTATCGCTCCACAGTATTGAATCAAAAAAGAGCGGATCTTGCCTGCATCGTCGGAGCATCTCCAAGAAATAGATAGCGAAACCATTCCAAGAAGCGGTTCTTGTATTCATTAATAGTTTTTAAGAATGTTCGGTTATTTTTAAAAGATCAAGTTTTTTCCTAAGTATTACTTTATTAGTATTGATAATGTAGATAACATTATTTATTAACAAGGTTGCCATAGATTTTTTTACACTATTATTGTTCAGACTTTGCTTTTTATGTCATGTAATTTAAAAACTTAAAGTATTTTGTTTTTTTTTCTTTTGTCACTAATAATGAACAAATGACATTTTGATCAGAAAGCAAGCCTAATGCCAAGCCTAATAAAAGAAGTAACAAAAGGGCAGAAATAATAATAAAATCCAATAGTAAAAAAAACCATGCATATGAACATATTTTTTAAAAATAATAAAAAAAATCATATCTCTAAAACTATGAGGCCTTGGCTAATATTTTTTTGTTTCGTGTATGTCAAAACACACTCTATCACCTACATTTCGTTGGTCCACTACTTACGGGACACCCGTATAATGAATAATTTTGCCAGTGTATGTCCGGGCTTCTTTAAATTACAAGATAAACATATATTACACATAAACAAACGTACTGTCCCGATTAATATAAGTACAATAGTAATACAGCATGTAAGGGACGGTCTACCGAAAAACATAACTATTGTCTATCTGCTAGGGAAATTTGAAATATCTTTGTGCTTTATCTTAATTTTGCATGATTTGATTCAGAATAATATTCTACAGTATTCATTCTGAATTGTAAAATTTGAAAAAATAGTAAAACAAGCAATTTATTATGTCGCACATAATGAACTGCTAGCTCGCGAGCTGAAGTAGGCGCGATGAGTTCGAGCAGTGCTTTCTATTGTATAAAGTGACAATATGAAAACATCTTAAAACGCCAATTTTACACTTCCGACAAAAAGAAATTGCCATCATGAAATTAACGTAAAACTGGCGTGTTTTACGTACAAAACATTGAGAGAAACTGACTCTATTTGACTAGTCTTTTAATTTGATACATTGTTACGATTCCCGTAAATATTTTTTAATAAATAAATGTGAAAAATGTGTAAAAAACGTTACTTATTAGAGAAGTTCAGATTATTTTCTTGTTTTTTTATCTTGTTATTATTATTTTTACCTTCCTAGGATTGATCACTCCTCATATCAACCTTTATTATTTTCAGCAATATAAAATAAATACTGTAATATATACATTAAAATATAGAATAAACTAGGCCGTTGAGTTTCTTCAGATGGATCTTCTGAGTGAGCGTAAGGCGGCCATTCCGATCCGGTAATGATTCTAAAATTGTCGACTTGTCAACAGTGTCTATAATCGTAACAAACAAATCACTTCATACATAATTCAACACGACCGGTTGCCGATAGGTAATTATAGCGCTAAATTTAAATAGTATAGTAATAATAGCGTAATAGGTTTAATTGTAATATTATTATTTAATTTTTACCTTCTGCGGAAAACTTTTGCTTTCGGTAGATCCTCGTCTCTTTCTTTGAGTACATATTTTCGGGCACACCTTGTGCAATGGAAGTAATAGTCCACCCAATCTAGATTTTTAAATATGAAATCAAATTCCTCGCGATCTTGGTCTTTAATTTTGGAACAAAGTTCTGTAAAGTTCCTTGTACAAAATGTCCACTGAAAGCCGTTGAACGGTTGCAATATTATGCTTGCTACGTAGATGCGTCGTTGGATCTTTAACAATCTAAAAATAATGCTATTTTTATTATAAACTATTACTTAAAACGTAGAAAAACTGTGAACACTGACCTCCACCACTATTCATTAACACTTTTTCCATTTTTTAAACTGTCAAATACAACACATAAATTTTCAAATCAGTTCAAAAATGACCGAGTTCTGTGGTAAGAAATAAAAAAAAATTAAAACCGGTTGGTCTATGTAGACTCTCTCTGAAACTTCTCGTTAACTCAAGGTATTTTAATCGCAATAAATGTAATTTAATATTTTAAGCGTTGTTAAACTACAAAAACCGTATCTTTTAAACCCTTCAACAGATTTTTACTTAATTTAATGGGATCAAACGGGAGGCATACCCAGTTAAATAAATAAAATACCTATTGAAAAAAGTAACAAACAAAGTACAAAGTAACAACAAAAAGATTTTCGAAAAATTCTCGCAATTTCCCTAAGACGCCATTATCAGATCCAGTACCGCCCTTTGATTATCTCCTTTCCAACAAAAATTAATCACTAAAATCGGAAAATCTTAAGTGATGAAGTTAGGTTGAATTCAGAAACCTACTTCATTCAAACTTTTTATTACTAATTTAATTATTAATACGCTGAACTTTGAATACGTTGATAAATGTTGATGTATAAAATTGACTTTTCAGGACTAAAATGTTATAGCTACACAATCGATTCGAGGAATGTTGACAGATTGTTAAAAATACACTCTCAGAAATTTTCGTCACTGATAAATCCCGAACGAAATTTGTATTTGTTAACGCTTAATTTAATTTTAATACTGTATTCGGCATTTGACGCTGATTTTGAATTTTAAAATATTATAGAAGGCCAAAAATCGATTTGTTAAATAATCTCAAAGTTATGTCAAACAAATGTTCATAATTACTCAAAAACGGATAATCCGACTTTCATAAAATGTATATCTTTTGACTCCCGAGACTCGGAATCTCTAACTACAACACACAGCAGACGTACAAATATACATACAGAAATACTATCATCATCATACAAATAGTCGGGAAAAATTCCTCAAGATAAGATAATCTGGTGATAACCCGATTTTCAAAAATCCCCGATTTTCCGTCATCAAACAGCCGTTGGCTTTAGCGGGAAATGTCTATACATAATCTTACTAATACCTAAGGTTCCCCTACACTACCGCCCCGCCCAGTCTAATTCCAATTCAAGGAACCTTTTTTAATATTATATGATAGCAAGCAAGCAAGAAGATGGTTCTCCTGATGGAAAGAGACAACCATTGCCAATAGACAGCAGAGTCGTTAATGGCGCGTTGCTATCCGTCTGGTGAGGTTGGAATATACGGGCACAAGTTTACCGCCTACCTTACCCTCCGAGCCAGAACATTTCAGACAGGCACTGATGATATTGCGGTACAGGTGCGGTGCGGTGCGGTGCGGACAGGTTTTGATGCTAAAGCGGTGATACCAAGACCCGGTCAAAACTTAGAAGGAATCTAACTCCCAGTAATATATGCTAAATAATGACACCCGGATTCATGTTTCTAACACCGTTTTGTAAGTATCGAGATAGAACGATATAGACCTTTTCTTTTCGTTATGGTCCATTTTTGTGACTTCGAACCTATTGATTTTGGTGTGATTTTAGACATTCTACGTTAAACACAGTATGGATTTTCGGCAAGTCGGTTGATAAGGAGAATCAATCCAGTGTCGGCAAAAGTCGGGAAAACCCAATTTTACTTTCTAAAATAATGGGTGGAGACGCAGAAAATCTGCTCTACTACCTAGTTAGTTGTCACGATGTCAGAGACATGTGCGCTTTTTCTTACGTATTACGAGATGCCAAGCAGTAAGGCAATTGATTAATCCTCTGAGGAGGTCCGCATCCACACGGGTTAAATATATAAGAGTTATGTGCTTCTTAGTCTTCTATCGTATAATATGATTTAAAAATAGTAAAATCGGAAACATCGGATCTTGAGCCCTTTCTCATATTTTTTCCTAAGTAGAACCAAACCTGTTTCCTGTCCTGTCAATCAAAATAACACCTTTCCAAATCTATTCATTATGACTATGTTCTCAGATTACATGCATTCCTTATCATATAACAATATTCATATACTTAGACACGTAAAAAATAATCGATCCAATACTTACATGGGTGTTTTGCCAAGAGCAAGTAAAATTCCATCCACAATTAGGGCTGGTATGGTTTGAAATAGCATGAACTAAAAAAATAATCAAGTTTTGTCAGAATATAAAAAGTTTCTCTTTTCTACTCATTCGAAACAGTAAGTAGTGTACTGTTTCGAATGCGTAGAAAAGAGAAATTGTGATCCAAAAAAGTAATTGCGGTTGGGTGTAACTCACACATTCTTTGGTCATTCATACAGATCTTAACAAAATGAACTTCTAATATTAAAAAAAGTGAAACTACTTTTTTTAATGAATTTATTATTTAGTCAATCGAAAAATGGGCTGTTATTATCGATACGCTACGCAGGTCACGGATCCCTTTGGAAAAAAATCATAGGAACGAGAGTCTATGAACTGTTTGAAGGCGGTTTTTACTGCCCCATCAGAGTATAATTTTTTTCCTTATAAAAAGTTATTATCTTTACCTTATCTTATTTATCTTTCAGTAGCAGTGGCCAGAGCAACTCACCAGTCTCGATTGTTTAATGGCAAGCTTGCCATCATTGTTTGCAATTGTAGGTTGTCAATACAAGTTCACAGTAATCTTCTGGCCTGATTTCAAGAAGCTGTAGTGGAAACTTTAGCACAGATCCACCAAACAACAACCAGAATTTTCTTTTTGGTCAGTTTTCGCTTTGGGCAAGGTTTTGTCGGTTCTCCAGGGTTAAGCCATTGTGATGACCGCTTACGATTGTCGTATAGGATCCATATTTCTCATCACAAGTCACAATACGGTTCAATATCATTTCATTATTGTGATGATTAAGCAAAGAAACACAGCAAGCGACGCGTGTTGGTTATTTTGACTTTTCCAATTTGGCGCCAATTAATAATGATCGTTTTGTAACTTACGCCGAATGCTGCTGCTAATTCAAAAATAGTTTGAGCTTAATCCGCTTCCACTATCGCCTTCAATTGTCCGTTATTTACTTAAGTATCAGGTCGTGTTCGACCTAATACTCAAGATATGATGATATTGTGTGAATCAAAATTTCCAGAACGAAAACGTAGCAACCAAAACCGCTCGTTCGTTCGTTAGCAGTGCCTGGTCCATACAAGCCCTTTATTCTACGAGCCGTTTCTATAGTACTGGTGCCACGGTGGAACTTGTATTCGTAAATGCTGCAAATGTCTAATTTGTCCATAGTTGTTGTTATGATAATGTTAAAGCTCAAACAAATAACGTGAAAACAAATGAAATACGGATTTTAAAACAATATTTTTCTGGCTTTCCTCCGAAGTAAATATTAATTTGTAGTTGTTAATCAAACGCAAGATATTTGATTTTAAAGTTGCCGGTATTCACTACCGGCAATTTCATATGTAAGGTTCTAATATTACACCGGCGCAGTCATTAAAAAAGTGGTAGTGAAAAAGGCTTGCAGCCTTTGGCTGCATCTGAAAGGGCCGGCAACATCCGGGCAATACCACTACCTTACACCAACGGTTGCATTTCGTCTTGTGAGTGAGCTTCCCGGAGGCTCTATGAAGGCGCAACTTTCAGCAGCAGCCTTGAAGGTAGGGACGCGTGGATGGCGACGACCATCCTCACAGCTATGTCTATACAGGTCCCACACCAGGAATGCCGAATCAGACCGACTCGTAGAGCACCTGCAAACAGCTACAGCTGATCCCTTCCACAGAGATTGTAGTCCTTGGTGATTTTAATGCCCATTACGGAAGTCTCAGCCTTGGTTTGGTCACCAATACAAAATGGTGTCATGCCATAAGCAAAAATTCCATCAAGCTTGGACGCCCAAAAGAAAGCCCAAGGATGCCAAGGAATGCACCACGTACCATTCCGCAGTGTCTCAGCTATATGGCTTAGGTAAAGTTCCTCCAAACGTCATTGAGTAAAGCACTTATTTCCTAAGACGTCCCTAAGTCTAGTGGGCTGGACTGCCGTCCGGCAAGGCACGGCATCTCTCAAGATTTGTGTTCCAGAGTTGGCACCGGTTCTTTTGCGTTTATTTATGCCCTTTTATTCACATGGCGTTGTTCCCAAAACTTGGTAAACTGCCCTATTGCACCCGATCCCTAAAAAATGGCGATCACTCGGATCCGTCCAACTATCAGCCTATAGCGATAACTTCCTAATTCTCCAAAAAAATGGAGTCCATTATTAACAGCCACCTTTTAAAATATCTAGAGGATTACCAGCTGATTAGTGACCGTCAATACTGTTTTCGACGTGGCTGCTCAGCTGGTGATCTTGTGATCTTCTAGTTTACTTAACACATCGATGGCCAGATGCTGTGGAGACTAAGGGAGAAGCTTGGTTCAACAAGTCAGATTGGACATAGTGAAAGCTTTTGATCGGGTTCGGCACAAAGCACTTCAGTCCAAGGTGCCATCGTATGGGAGAGAAATTATGCAGTTTTTGGTATTTGGATGTTTTTGGATCGGAGTCTTAAGTTTGTTGTTGACGGTACATGACCTGACCTAACCTTAAACTCATCAGTGTTGGTGGTCCCCAAGGCTCTGTGCTATCGCTTACACCGTTGCTTCTGCATAATACTGAGATGTTGTGATCTAATAACGCTAATTGCAATGCGGGTGACAGTACTGGTGATGCTATATATCCCGACCGTAGCGGAATGTCTCGGGAAGAAGTCATTGAGTTCTGGAATAAACTTATGTCAGAAATCGAGGTCCAAAGATTTTGCGCGTTAAGCGCAAAAAATCACCCTTCGTCGTATTTCCTTGAATCGGAAATACTTCTCTGACAGCCTCAGCCATTTCAGTATTTGGAGTTGACATATCGAGAAACGTTCGCGGTAAATTAAAAGGAAAGGCCAAATTGGCCTAATAAATCCGGGTGTGCTCAGCAAGGCTAGACAGTACTTCATACCAGCTCTTTGCCTACAACTTTATAAGACACAAATCCAACCTCATTTGGAGTACTGTTTGCATTTATGGGCGATAACACTCCAGTACCAGCTCCTTCCTTTTGATTGTATTCAGCGTAGAGCGGCTTGAATCGTCTACAAAAGGAATATTTCTGATCGGCTTGATACCTCGGCATTATGTAGGGATGTATCATGGGGAGGGTTCTGAGGAACTGTTTGGATAAATTCCTGCCGCTTAATTCCACCAATAGTCATCGCGTCAAACTTTGAAATTCTATCCTTGCCATCTCGATGTCTCGATGCAATTCTCTAAGCACTTTTTACCTCCGACCACTACTTTGTGGAACCAATTATGTGCATTATTTACAAGCTTGATATCTACTGGAAATTCAATTCTGGTTTTATCGATTACGTTGTTACGATTATGCTAAACGCTTAACTTACGGGGTAGTCCAAAATGCTTAAGTGGTA
>DWSV010000007.1:0-12084 GCA_018237225.1 Emesis ocypore | reverse complement strand
TATCCCCACCCTCCATACATTTTCGTGATTTTAGAGTGGGGGTATCCAAAATGGCTCAGTCGCTCGTCACCTGCGAAAAGCGACACACGTCTCTGATAAACAAAACGCCAAATCATATGACGTCACAAATCATATGACGTCAACAAGATACGTGACCTAGGGGCTAAGGTGATGACCACATGCAATGCACGGGATTAAAGCCGGTCTCACTGCGTGCGGTCCTGTTCTCCCTCCGCTTATGTAGGAGTGATAGGCACACCACGGTCGGCATCGCGCGATGCCCGCCCGCCGTTGAAGCCGCTCGGTCTCGCTGTGATCCACTCTCGGAGCACGGACGGCTCGCGTCGCGTTCTAGTTCTCTCTGTGAGACTATGGAGTCGCGCTGCATGCAGCAACCGACAACACGCATGTACCTAACGCCCTCTTCAACAAAAAATGTTTGCCTTTCGGTCCACAACGGTTAGGTACTAGCGTAAAGATTCTCTGAATCCAGTCGCGGGTAGAGATGTGGATAGACTGCATCGTATGACGGCGGAGGAGTCGAAGGTGATGTTCTCGAGTCGCTCGTGAAAACATTTACGTCGTCCTTGTTGTGTGTGGTAACAGTGTGGTGCGCTTTGCGCGTCGGCATAGGGGTCGTGGGCAAAATTGGTAGGACGGTCGGCGGCATAGTGGTCGGTGGCGGCGGCGGCGGCGGCGGCGGTGGCAGTGTAGGGACCAAGAGTGAGAGTACGTTCTGCAGCGCCGGCGGTAGAGTAGTCATGTGCGTGTACCACGACATGAACCACCACCTCACCAGTCCCATTAGCGGAAGGGTAAAATAGCACAACCACCACAACCACGACCACAGCATAGTCCCTGCTTATTTTTTTTCACATTGTCAATAAGTATGAAAGAATGCCCGTTCGCCCGACTGCAACACGACAGAATGACGTGCCGGTTCGATGAGGTTACTGGCGAGCACACGATCGACGGCCAGCCTTGTACGTTCGATTTGGGGGGCGCAATATACAAACGGGTGGATCTCGACAACTCGGATCTCATCGTCTCCGTACAGTCGTACGACCGCAACACTGTGAGTGTCACGAAACCGCTGCCCAGGTCCGGCGAGGCGCAACTACTCGGCTGGCGCGAGCTGATCGCCGAGGGCCGAGGAGGCACCGGCTTTCTGGCCACTTTTAAGCTGTTGGTCGACGAGAGTCGCAAGATACACGCCGCACTCGGCCTCTATCCGAGACCCACGAGTTTTTTCGACATTTGCCTGCCGCAGACTATAGTGGGTCGCGGCTCGGTGCAGTTTCTGCGACCCGTGCACTACACGGAGAACGCTCTCTGTTTTTATCGGGAACTCAACGATACATTTCTGAGACTGTGTCGCGAGGCGAGCGTCCGACCGAACGCGGCGGCGGCGGCGGCGACGGCGGCGTTTACATCGCTGCCACCCGGCGACGACGATTGGTCGACGATGCTGTGGTTCAGCTCAGGGGGAGGAAAGAAGAAACACGGGCGCAATCAAAAAGTGTGTAATTTAGACTTGCTAAAGCGCCGGCCACCCGAAGGTCTGCGCTGCGGGGCGGCGGCCGGTCGCGACGCAGCGGGTCGCTGCCGGCACGAGACGCTGCTCACCGAAGCCGCTGCGGCGATTGGCGGCGGCAAACCAATGCCCGAGCGGACAGTGTGCGTCAACACTGTAGAACATGTGCTGGACGAGGCGGGGGTGGAGCACGAGTGCCGCCTGACGTTCGAGGGGTCGCGAGAATTTTTCGCCGTGCTCGGGCGTACCGACATTATGCACACGGTCCTCTGCTATCCCAACGTCTTGATGAACGCTCTCTGGTTAGAAGACTTTGACAGATTGCTCGACAGACTCGTGTCGCACTGCGGCAACCGACAACGCACACGATGAAGGTGTGTGTGCGTGTGTGTGGATCCGACTTGTACCATAATATTAAACTATTATTGCTGTAATAAATAAATACAAATAAAAAAATCTGCGTCAAGCGTCGCGTCGGGAATGCGTCAAGCGTAATAATATAGTAATGGATGTTTTTTTTTAATCTTTTAGGCAGGCGTCAGTCAGTCAATCAATACCTTAAACATGGACAATTAGTGTCGTATTAGGTCGCGCTATTGTACAACATTTAAAGGTTTCTTTCACTTGTCTGATGAACGAAACGAAAAGTCAAATGACAACGTGCATGAAGGAATTGGACCCGGGACACAAACGTACTCGCAAGTAGCATTAAAGCCGGTCTCGCTGCGGTCCTTGTATCGCCCGTACTCTCAGCCGTTCCCTTCGCCGCCGATAGCATCGGACGGAATCGGAGGCGTGGGCGGACGCCTTCGTCTCGCTGCGGTACTTGTTTTATTAGAGCGATGGCCTCACTAGTACGTCGTCGTCGTCGTCGGGCGGTTGGCGGCGCCGGCGGCGATGATCCGAAACTGACGATCAGCGTCGTCGTGGCGACGGCCTGACGACGACGACGACGACGACGACGACGGCAACGGCGACAGCATACCACCCTCCCCCGAGCGGCAACAGTCGAGAACCATCAGCATTTGCAATGCGAGCAAGCCAAAGCCGGTGATTTTGGTCAAAATGCCCACGTCTCTGTCGGCCAACAACATGTACACCAACACGGCGGTGGGTGCGGTCATTTGAATAGTCGTGCCGAGCGATTCGAGACGTCCGGCGGCGACTCCTTGTCTACTACGCCTGTCTACGAGAGCACCGCCGCTGCCGCCGCCGCCGTCGCCGCCGCCGACGCCCATTTTGCGCGCAATCATGGCTGCGGTCGTCGTCATTTCGACCTCTTTGGCGGCGTGATTTATGAAACGTTCGTAGACGTCGTCGTCGTCGTAGTCGTAGTCGAGCTTTGGAACGACTAGAGCCCGACTCATCTTACTGGAGTGGAATCGGCCCAGATTACGCGTCGATTACGCAAACCGTATCGGACAATTCGGGCGATTGTCGCCGGCGGGACACTTGAGGCCCTGCGTAATCTATGCGTAATGGAGGCACATTCCACGCCCTCACCTCCCAATCCCCTACCCTACCCCACCGCGATCACGGTCACGGTTAGATAAGTTGAAAAACAGATGATGGGGACCGTCTCCCAGGGTGAGGTGACACTGGACGTGCAGGTTCACAGCTTTACCGGTTCTTCCAAACTTCGTCTACCTTTCAACGGCAGGGCGTCGTTCCGTTCGCCCGTCGGCAGTCTGTGGGTGGTGTGCAACCTGGGCGACGCAATCTCGTTGCAAAAATTGAGCGGCGCCACCGGAGTGTACAGATTCTCAATTACGGCCGACGGCGGTGGCGGCGGCGGCGACGGCGGTGGGTCGATTGCGCACTCGCCCTTTTGCATATGGCAAAAATTACAAATCAAACGACTGCCTATAACGCCTCGAGGCAGCGGCGGCGGTGGTGGTGGCGGTGGCGACGACTGCTCAGACGTAAACATCGTGTGCACCCACGCCAAGCTGATTCAGAGCATGTCCATCGCCGCCACTCACCGCAACGCTCGTGGTGGACAAGCCGCCACCGCTGTCGCGGCGCTGTTTGCCAGAGCAATCAGACCAAACGCACACCGCGTCATCGTCTCCAACAGAGGCATCTCGATGAAAGTCATCGTTAACGACGACGACGACGCCGCCGCCGCCGCCACCGCCGCCGCCGGTGCTCAGATTTTCGGTGCAGCGGTGGCGGCGCCAGAGGTCTACGATACAGTCCCTGTCGACAATACAGAGATACCAGACAAACCTACCAAGGCCGCCGCCGCCGCCGCCGCTGCCGCTGTCGACGATACAGAGATGTCAGATGACAACGATGCCTCGTCCTCACAGTTCTTTAGCCAGGCGGCGCAAGAATTGATGGACGACTTGGAGAGGCTCTCGAGCGAATTGAACGTGTTCAAGGGAAATATCGAGATTCTAAAGGTAGCCGCCGGACATCGCCACACATGGTTGGTGCCACTCTTTGACATCGTCGAGATGTGGGTCGATGAGACCACCAGGTGGGGAATGACCACTCAGTCCAACATCGTCCACGTGACTAACGACAACGTCGCCGACTACCGGCAGGATCTGGAGAGTAAATTGCTAGATATAAAGACGTTCCAGACTCTGGTGACGAACGCCCAAATGCTACTCAACTACTTTGACGGCCAATGGAGTGATACACTCAAGACAATCGAAGACTACATGCGGAGCGTGCTCACATGCAAGCAACTGTTTGTGGACGCGTTCGAGGCGAGCACGAAACTATTCCATCTTGTCATGGAGGATTACCACACGATGCCCTTCAAAACCAATGCCAATGTAGGCGAACCGCTGTTGACGCAATCTCGGACACTCTCAGAGTTGCACCACAACATACAGTCAAAGTACGTAGACGCCGTGTCCGTCTTCGACAGCACCGTCCAAGAATTGACCAAAGTCCAGACCGACCTGAACCAGTACCGGGCGACCATGGTGACAATATTCGAAACGGTACACGAGGACATTCAGAGTGCCCTCGGCGTGAAGGGTGGGTGGCCACAGAGTGTCGACTTTGCATGGAACGACAGCAACGCGCACCTCTTTACCGAGCATGCGCAAAAGTGTCTCGACATATTGGCTACTTTGAATCGCGCCGCGAGTGCGTCGCTTCCCGCGTACGGCAAGACACGCGCCCAGTGTGTCAACGTGTTTGCCCAGTTGCCGCCAGACATGGCGACCGCAGCGCGCGAATGGGTTTTCTCGTGGCCCGGTGACGATCACAAAAATGGAATTGCTCAGGTGATGGAGATGGCGGGGCGGTTCGAGTCCACGTATCGTGGGTTTATAGATCAGTATCGGGCAGCTGCTGCAGTACCCAAAGTATCCGAGTATGAACACAATCATTGACAACTTTTTCGACAAAGAAACAAACAAAAAAAAACAAGTTTTTTTCCTTACGGTGGCAGAGCAAACGGTGTGCCAACTTTCAATAGTAGACGACCGACGCGATCACCGATGAATCTGGTGTAAGCTGCGGCCTTGCCGCCATCACCGCCGCCGCGCTTTCGCATCTCAGACACGATGACCATCACGACCAGCAACGTGCCCAGTGAGAACAAAACGTTTAGAAACAGAAAAAATATCACCGCTTTCATCTTATCATCAAGCGCCGGGATTCTTGTTTGTTTCGATATGCCTATGCCTATGATATGCTCCCTCCCTTCCTCACCTCCCTCCCACCTATACATATATGTAATAGAATAGAATGCATCAGCAGGAAACGGAATACATGTGTGATTGATTAGATATGCCACCCATACAGGATGAGAATAGTCACCCTCCCCACCTCCCCTTCCCCTCTTCACCCGCCAACAGGATACTCGTGTTACTAATCTCCCCCCCCCCCTGCTCCTCACCCCCTCGCTCCATCTGCCCTATATAGATAATAGAATGCAGCATCAGCAGGAAACGGGATACATGCGTGGTTAGATATGCCACCCACACAGTGTGAGCATAGCTAGCCCCTCTTCACCACCCGCCAACAGGATACTCGTGTAACTAATCTCCCCGCCCGCCCCCCACTCCTCACCCCCTCGCTTCATCGGACCCATATAGATAATAGACTGCATCAGCAGGAAACAGGATACATGTGTGATTAGATATGCCACCCACACATTGTGAGAATAGCTAGCCCCTCCCCCCCTTCCCCTACCTACCTACGTTTACCTACATAGATAATGAATACGTCAGCAAAAAACAGATGTACCACTCACAGCGTGAGAAGATACTCGCTAATCCTCCCCCTGTCATCCCCCTGTCAAATCGCTGTGGCTTGGCCATGTCTTCGCCGACAAGTTGGGATCCTGAGTGTTACAAGCCAAGTACAATCTGCGTTAGTCACATTTAGTTTTAGACCACCGTGGGTCTCTCAATCGCGAATCCTTCCACCCGTATTGACCCGTCGCACCAATCGAAACTGTTGCGTGTCCACCAGCGCAATATTGTATATACGCATAGCCATCATGCTGGTTGTAAGTCATCTGCGGTCGCTGATAAGACGTGCAGAGTACCGTAACCGGCCGTAAGTGTACTCGGACTGTGACAGCAGGGAAGGGCTTGGAATTGTCAACGGCAGTCAGCCTCGCACACGAAGCAGCACAGCACAGTAATGTCGCGTGCGTTTTGGGCCCTATTTCACGCCACCTCTGACGATTCCCATTTATCGTATAGTGGTTGTAAATGATCACGTCGTCTGTCTTCGGCTATAGCTTTTTCTTTATTTTGTGCGTTTATTATGTGAGCGCCTTTTGCTACACACCGAGCTACACCTTTTGTGATGATTGCTAACGCGACGCGACGCGAGCCGTCCGTCCGTGCTCCGAGAGTGGATCACAGCGAGACCGGCTTCAATCCCGCTTGCGACGCCGGCTCGAGTTCACTTCTACATGACGTATGGTTGCCGTTGCAGTGCGACTGAGTGGCACTGTGAGATAGAACGCGACGTGGGCCATCCGTGCTCTGAGAGTGGGCAACGCAACGAGACCGGCTTGTGTCTCGGGTCCACTCCTATATTATATTGTAAATCCCAGTGATCTTGGTAGGTGTTCACTCTCTGTAAGTCTAACCTGTAAGTCGCCAGTCGCAGAAGCAAACTCCATAGAAAATGTAGAGTCCACCACCACCACCACTTGATTCTTGGCTGGCAGTGCTCGGTGGCATTTCGTTTAGGCTTGACACATACCTATTGTGTCCATGACAAGGAGTCGGTATTGTGGGCAGACGTGAGACTTGCACCGGTAACGACTAGGTAGTTTGTAATTTTGCCTAGGCGAGATCTCCTTGCAAGCGCGCAAGGCGGAATCAATTTGTGTGGCACCCTGTCCGCTGTCGCTGTTGTTGTGATCAAATGCTCAAATGTTTCTTTCGGAAGAACACGTGTTCACAATGGCAAGATCAGCCGCAACGCAAAGTACCTTAAGTAACCTTCACGCTCAAACTCTTTGCTTGTTTCACCACTACAGTTTTGTCCGTTCAGAACGCCATCCGAAATGATCTCGTGCGAAAACGACAAGACAACTGACTTGTGGTGGTGCGTAGGCACATGTCAAATAGATTAAAACTCCTTCGATAAGTACCGTCACAACCATAAGCCGATGCGACAGATGCGACAAACCTCACAAATACGCCAACCCATACCAAAACTCTTCAAAGAGTACAATACTCACGCCATTGCACCACGTCAGGGGGGTGGGCACCCAGCGCGCATAAAGCAATTCCCAACACTTGCCGAGGGTGTTTTCGTTGGATGCCGCTGTAAATCTTGACTTGTAGGAGTCACAGTGGTGGGAATGTATGGCGAAATTAGTCTCAAAATAAAAAACCGACTCGTCTAGGGGGTAAGGAATGAGGGGAGAGGAAGGGGAGGGGCGGGAGGTAAGGAAGGAGGGAAAAGGAAGGGGTGGGGAAGGGGGGGGGTCGGCGTGGACAGGATGTTTCTCTTGCAGTGGGTGGCACATATCTAGAGTCACAGGGTATCCTGTTTCCTGGCTACACATTATCTTTCCTGTTGACGCATTGAATTATCTAGTCTACAAGTTCTTTGTTCTCGTTCCATAGGGACGGCGGGTTGAGGGCGGGTGGACGCGTACTATAAATACTCGTGTCACAGACTAGACACTATCATTACTAAAGTGCAGAGTGTTTAGTAAAGTAGTAAAGTGCAGTGTAGTGTGTAAAATGTCGTTCCAAAATTTTATAAATAGTCGGGCAGCAATAGATTCGCTGCCCATTCAAAATTTCCTCACACAACCAGAGATGTCAGT
Organism: Emesis ocypore; assembly: GCA_018237225.1. Taxonomy (NCBI): domain Eukaryota; kingdom Metazoa; phylum Arthropoda; class Insecta; order Lepidoptera; family Riodinidae; genus Emesis; species Emesis ocypore. Next base: position 4,282 of record DWSV010000007.1, on the reverse strand, counting down.
GACTGAATTTTTGATACGTTTGAGATTGGACATTAGTCCTGATGGCACCGATGCGGTGCCATACCTGTTGTCGACCCAGGATTTTGTGGAGGTAGACAACGACGTCCTAACCTGGATGGGGTTACAAAATATGACAGAGTTTCGGCGGCTGTTGTTGAAGCAGAGAGAACTGTGGCCAAACGTTAACCAATGTTATGGTTCGAGGGTGGCGGTGAGGTCAGCGATAGTTGAACAATTAATGATTGACTTGGAGAAGGAAACAGCAACCAGGGCGTGGAGGCACCTCAGCTTGGTAAGAGCAGCAGTACAAAAATACTACAAGTATCGCATCCTCCACGCCGAAATTCAGAACACTGAGAAGAGGGACAGGATGTGTCACCACCTTACCGCCGCCCTCGGCATCCTCGACGGGACGGTGACGGAGGCGAGCAGGATGCCCAGGATGGCGGAGCCTCCTGTGAACTCTCCACCCACCACCACACAGGAGGACAACACAAGTGTGTTGAGACGTTTGCGTGCGGTGCGTAGACGCAACGCAGTGGCAACGTACTCGCCGGCGTCACCGCAATCCATAACAGAGGAGAGCAATGTTGCCCACCATGGGCCAATACGTAGGCGATCAACCATTCACTCATCGGCGTATACACCGCAGCCACAGCCGCAGCCGCAGCCGCAGCCGCAGCCGCAGCCGCTGGCTGAACAAATGTGTTCGTGTGCCGCGTGCTCATGGCGACGAACATACTCGCCGGCGTCGCCGCCGCGGCACACGAACGGTGGTGACAGTGGTGATCTCCCCCCAGGACTGACGTGTTCGTGTGCCGCGTGCTCATGGCGACGAACATACTCGCCGGCGTCGCCGCCGCGGCACACGAACGGTGGTGATAGTGGTGATCTCCCCCCAGGACTGACGTGTACGTGTGCCGCGTGCTCACGGCGGCGAACATACTCGCCGGCGTCGCCGCCGCGGCACACAAACAGTGGTGACAATGTGGACAATGTGGACATTGCTCTCCCCCCAGCTCACTTCCTCCCTATACTATCACCATCATTCTCGCCGGCGTCATCACAGCCGCCGGCGAATGATTATAGTGATAATGGACATTTTTTTCTTTCACCGTCGTCGCCTGAATACTAGCCGGTGCCGTCACCGGCTAGCATTCAGGCTGATGTCATTTTGTACATATCTGTTTATATTTGTTTTTATTAATTAAGTTTTATATTTTGTAATTAAGTTTTATTAATTAAGTTTTATATTTTGTAATTAAGTTTTATTAATTAAGTTTTATATTTTGTAATAAATTAGATTTACTTTTATTTTTTACTATAAATATAATTTGTTTTTTTTATATAATATATTATAAGATAGAAAACAAGCAGATGGTCTTTCCTGATGAAAAGAGAGAACTATGTCGCCTATAGACACCAAAAATGTTAATGGTGCGTTGCTATCTTGTGACAAGGTCTAATTTAGCCACATGCACAAGTTTACCGGCTACCGGCTCACCGGCTCCAAGCCACCCAACACGACACAAACAAGCACTGACGCTATTGCGGCAACAATAGGTGAGGTGGTGGTATATACCAGCCCCCCCCCAGGGCGAGCCAATGCATCACTCTCTCTCACACACACACCAATGGTAGTAGTGACTTGCAAAGCCAATCGCACGCCTCTTACGACCGGCCGGGCCTGGCAGAACAGCAGTTGGCCTATTTTTCAATGGAGCCACCGCCCGCAACGGACCAACCGGCGGGGGGAGGGGGGAAACTGTATGTAATTGTATATTGAAAAACTTGTATTACTGAATGTAAACCCTCTCAGACTAAACTAAGGAGTGGCTAGATGAGCGCCGCCCAAGAGTTTGAGAATGTCACCCGAAACTTGTACAATTTGTGCGATCCCGAATTACTCGCGTCGGCGATGCGATTAGAGGCCAAACAGCCGGCCCATCTGCCACCGGTCTTGGCCGCATCTATCAACAACGCGCTCATCAAAAAACTCCCGGTCGTGGAGTATGGTGACGCATTGTTGCGTCATCAAATCTTGTCGCGCCTCCACACGAAACTCGTACGCCTGGTGGTTCGTTTGCTAGAGCGCCGACGACGCTTGTATCGCAGCACCGACGACGACGACGGTCTATGCGCATCTTATGCGCGTCGCCTGCGCTCTTTTGAAAATCAAGTGTTTAACCTAAAAAATCAGACCTTTACTAGGGTCGCAGAAGAGAGAACCGGTTCTAGAAGGCAGCAGTGAGGTGCAAGCTGGCACACCGTCACCGCAAACACAATTTTTTATGGCACTTGTAATTGAACAAGCACTAAGACTTGCACGCAGTATCCACACCAAGCATGAGTTTACCTACCTCTACCTTACCCTTCATACTGCTACCATACAAAAGCTACAAGCACCGACGCGACAGGAATAGGTATGGCGGTAAAAAATAATCGAATGTTGAGGCATTAACAATATCTTCCCGTATGTTGGATAAAAAAAATCCTCATTTTTAGGGGGTAATTGGTCTGTGTAGAAAGTTAGAACTGGGTGCCGCTTTGCCCACATAGTAATGTGGAGACGATGCAAGCAAGCAAGCCACAAGCCAGGTTTGCCCTCCGCCTCCTCCTCCTCCTCCTCCTCTTCATGACTTTACGGCCGGGCGTCGTCGATCCGCAGCGCCCGGGCATCGGGCACCCGTGAGGTTTTGCTTCGTAGTAGCGCCTCCGAACCAGTTTGTCCCCGATGGGATCTTATTGTCTGTATAGAAAGCGAGAACCGGTTGCCGCTGCCCACATATGGAGACGATGCTTGCTAGGTCCCTCTTCATGAGTATATGGCCGGACGGCGTCGAGCCGCGGCATCTCCGCACCACTTCGTTCTCGATAGGATCATATAGACGCGAGCGAATCATAGCCACCTTGTTCGCCTTGGCCAGCACGCGGCTTAGTTGATCTTGAAACCAAAGTATGAGTACATTTATACCGTTGGCGTCAATTTTGAACGGCGCCGTACTGGGCGGCATCAACAAACTGGCATCGTTTATCATAGAAGAATGAATGTCGTTCAAAATCTCTCTAAACAGTCGCACTTTGGGCGCCCAGATGATTTGCACGCCCATTTTCGCCATTTTTGTTGGACGCCGATTACCGTCGTCATTGCGCGCCTTCGGGGAGACTTGCCGCTTTAGCGTGGCTTGTATTTTACCCTTTGGTTTACCACTTTTACCAATGCCGCAACAATTAGAGCGGATCATCTTATTTTTGCTTACGTAGGTACACGACGTCGTCAACACTTGAATCGATTGTCTTTCACGGCGATCTCAAACACGGCCGGTGACCGATAGTCGGCCAGAAATGTATGTTTATGGTTGCATGATGCTTCCGTTTCCGTTGCTTGGATGTTATTTGTCAGCGGCTTGAACAGCCACGACAGATGGTCAATGTTCTTCAGCTGCACCTCGGTGAGACCCACCGTGGCCTGACACTCGGTGTCAAAAAATTCAAACGACAGCGTCAACCGAAATTCGTATTCGCAACACGGCCACGAGAAGCTCTTGAAAGATCGGACAAACGGTCTAATCGTTGACAATTCACCTAGCGATACACGCACGACTGACTTTACGTTGGTCGCCGACATATTCACCGAAAGGGCGACGGGGGGAGGGAAGCCTTCTTACTGATTATTTTGGTGTTTATTTAATCGTGACAATTATAGACGTTGCGTTCTCACACGTTGGGGGCGGGGGGTAGCTATGTTCCAGCGGTATCGGTTGCCTGTGCGCGGGCCAGCGCGCTGTTCCGAGAGTACAGGTGAGACAAGGATCGCAGCGAGACCAGCCCTAATCCTGTTTGCGAGCAAGTTACAGACGAGCGCGAGCCGCGTTTACGGTAGCCGCTGCGCGACTCAGGGCCCGGCCATAATCCTGCAAAACATGAGGGCGCGCGCTGCCGACTGTGGCCCGTGTCCACTCCTACATGTGTGTTGTTGTCGAATGCGCTGAGAACATGGGTTTGCAGCGACGCGGGCCACCCGTACTCTCGGAGAGCGTGCACTATGTGAGACAAGGACCGCAGCGAGACCGGCTTCGATCCCGCTTGCATGTGCACCGCCTTAGCTCTTTGGTCGTGTATCGTGATGTCGTTTCGTTTATCTGAGACGTGTGTCGCTCTTCGCAGGTGACGAGCGACTGAGCCATTTTGGATGCCCCCACTCCAAAATCACGAAAATGTATGGAGGGTGGGGATAGCCTTGAAATTCTCTATATATTGAGCGATAGCTTCGCGCGCGACT
>DWSV010000006.1:0-12777 GCA_018237225.1 Emesis ocypore | reverse complement strand
GCAGGGTTCGTGTCCGATCGAGGTCTGTTAATTAGCAAAATATGCGACGCCCGTATGGGTGGTGATATATCGCCGGCAGTGGACAGCGGCAGTTTTACGACCTGCGCTCCCACCCGTGCTCCGAGGGTACAGGCGAGACAAAGGCCGCAGCGGGACGGGGCGCGCGCCGCCACCCATGTTTCGAGAGTTTGGGCAAGACAAGGACCGCAGCGAGACCTGCTTTACATGAAGCGCGCGCTGCCCGACTTGTGGCTCGGGTCCATTCCTACATGTACGTTGTCGGTAGCCGCGCAGTGCGGAGGGAGGAGGGAAGGAGGGGAAGTACAGTGATATTTATATGACGTGTGTCATCCTAGTCAGTCAAGTTGTATCTCTGCACCCACGACAACTCACCTGACATGGAACAGACTCTTGCCGAAATTCTCCAGGCGGATCCCGAGACGACATCCACAACACCTGTGGCATGCCTCCCTGTCTTTGCACGAGGCAAGTTGACCACCACCTGGTTGACGGTGGATCAATGTGTGGCCCTGATACGGACGGCCGTGGAGAGAGACTATGATCACGAGTATTGCATCAATCCCGTCGGCTTGCCCTTCACCAAGTTATATTTCGACATTGACTGTCTCGAGTGTAAGAGAGCCGAACGCGGTGGCGAAGGCGGCAAACGATGCGCAGCTGCGACGTCGGCGGCGGCAGCGACTGCAGCGGAGACTAGTGCACCCATGAAGACGGCGGTGTACGCGGCGCAATGTGCCACCGTATTAGCCAACCTGTACACCGAATTGGCACGGTGTCTTTCCGTCGAAGCGGACGTCACGGCCGAGACGATGCCGAGATACGTCATGGTGCGCGAAGATCGGCCATTTTGCGGCTTTCACGTTGTCTTTGACGTTCTGATTGACTTTGTGGCCCGCGACCACCTCATGACGCGCATGGCCGGAGTCAAGTTGAGCGACCGCCACGCCATCGACTGGCCCAAGAACCTACTGCTGCCCTACGGACGCAAGTACAAGCATTTGCTAACGTGGAACGTCGACGCGACCAACGGCGGCGGCGGCGGCGGCGGCCTACCTCGCGTGGTGCCCATCGATCGGAACGCGGCGGTCGAGGCTCTGTTTCCGGTGCGTGGCATGCGCATCGCCGACGAGTGGCACATTAGCGTGTCCCTCGCGCCCGTCGGCCACGACCTGCAGCTGATGCGGGGCGACACCGTCATCGACACGGTGTACGTGGCGCGAGACTCGCTCGAGTACACACAGAAAAGTCTGTACGCACGCATCTGCTCCAAACTCAAACGGCGCGAACGGGTGCCGTCGTCATCACCACAATCCTCCTGTTTAGACTTTGATCACGTGCGCTATGAGACGCCGTGTTTCGCATCGCCGTCGATGGCGCGCGTCGTGCCTCGGCAGCTCATCGAGTCATTTTTGGCTGCATCGGCGCTCAACGGTGGTGGTTTCGGCCATGCCGCAGATGCCACCGAAAGATACCATCTCCAAGAGGCGCTCGAGCCCTACGAGCAACGCGTCCGTGTGTCGGCACGCCCACTCAATGACATCATCGACGATGCGATGAACGATGACGATGACGATAACGGCGTCGGTGACGATGCACCCTTTTATCCGTTTCTCGAGGAACAACTGGCGTTTTACAACGAGGCGATCAATTGTCTCGTGGACGTGGATCATTCGGTCTGGGTCGGCCGCATCGCTACAGACACATTGCTGTTGTTGGACTCCTGTTTGCGAACACCACCCGAGCAGTTTTTCGCGGACTTTAACGACGGTGTCGACGGTGGCGGCGCAGCAAACGGAGGTGGCAAACGGAAGAGACGCGGCGGCCGAACAATGCGGCAAGTGAACGGGGACACGGTGGAGGCGACGACGACGACGACGACGACGTTGGATCGCAACGCACTGGCCGAGCGAATGTTGGACAATGCGGTGCGTTGTGGCGCTTACACGTCGACCGTATCGACGCTGATGCGCTTCGGGAAGATGAGCAGGACGGACGCTTGCAAGTATCTGATCAGACGCTACTCTGAGGATAGAGCGGGAGTGTTTGTGTGGACGAGATTGGGAATCACGCCCGCGCTCAACGTGTTCCTCCAAAAGAACTTTTCACGGACTGACTTTGTGTACCTGCTGCTCAAGACGCATCTGGGGAACGAGGCGGCGACGCAACGTCTTTACCAGTTGGTTTGCAACGTATTCGGCGAGACGCCACCGGTGTGTAACGTGTTTGCGCGCGACGTCTACATCATGAAAGTGGCCGGGTCGACGGTGAGCTACTTTACCGGACGAAAAATTACCATCGATCGCGACTGTAAATTACGCAAGTTTGTCATGCTAGTCGACGACGTGGAGATTGCTTCGTCCCACGTCGAGATCGAATGCGCCTATTCGTACCGCACCAATTACGGCATCTTCAATCCTGTGACGGGAGTGTTTGAAAGCAACGGGCCCTCGCTCAACGAGCTCGTGTACCGCGAAATGGACCCGTCGCTCGTGGAGCGCGGGCAGCTGTTACACTTTAAGCCCGCACTTTTTCGCTTCGGACTAGACTGTTTTCTCAAGGCACCAGCGTACATACGACACGTAGAGGCGACGGTGCCGGTCATGGTGCTGCTGTCCCCGCTGTGGCCCGTGTACAATCAATACCCCGACTTTGGACGGTACCAGACGATGCCGATTCGCGACTTTGCCATCGCCGAATTCCAGACACTCTTGGCCGACCTGAATCGCGCCTTGCGATACCCGTGGCCGGAGGATCTGTGCGATCGCGTCGCCGCCATCGCGCGCACCACCGAACTGGGTGCGCTAATCGTCAATTGCCTCGGAGCGCTCTACACGCTGGCCAGATATGTCACCATAGACCCGCAGGACGTTGTTCAGATTGTCGTCTCGCTGTTTGGCCGCGCGCCGCACTCGTACATAGGCATCCCCGAGTGGGAAACGGACGACGAACACAATTTGATTTTAAAAGCGCCGCCACCGCCCAACGGTGAAAACGCTGGAGATGTCCTCGGCGGCGGTGGTGGTGGTGGTGGTGGTGATGACAACCACTGCGACTTTGACGGTAACGACGACGTTCTCCACGAGAGTTTTCGACGTTTGCTGTTGACACGGCTCGAGGCGGCCGAAAACAAGTTTAGCATCATGCGTCAGATGAACGAGACTCTAGTCGAGGAGACGGGCTCTCTCCCCCTGGCGACCGGCCTCACCTTCAAGAGTCTCAACGCCCAAACCTCGGTGGATATGACGGCCCTGTTCCGCAAGATTGGGTTCCGTCTCGACGAGACGACAAACGATGACGACCAACACGGCGCCGCCACCGCCGCCGCCGCCGACCGAATGGACTTGAGCCGCTACGAGTACGTCCGGTGTGCCGTCTTACTGGCCGCGTGGTTTACGCGAATGGGGGAAATGCACGTGCTCAACGACAGCTCCCTCTTTGTGTACATCAACGCCAAACGCACGACGCTGTACGCCCAACTGGTGGAGTTGGCTCGCGGCATGGCCGACGTGACCGTGGCCCGAGACCACGGTGAGCTCACCGACAATTTTTTGGCGTTCGTGGAGAGCAACGAGTGTGACGCTCGCGACGTCATTCATTACCCCGCGACGTTCGACGTGAACACGCTGCGGCGGTTGCACGCAGAGAGCGCCACCAACGCGCGATTGATGGGCGACGCTGCGGCGCTAGTAACATTACCTTCCGGAGAGGAGAGGAGGGCTTTCGCGTCGGCCGTCGTGCACCTGTTGCGGTCGGGTAGTTTTCAATACGATTACTTTGTCGAATTTTGCAAAATAATCGCCAACCTCGAATACTTGGGCAACCGGCTACGACTCGGCTACAATCTTTACGGCACCTCCAGTTCGGGCAAGAGCTTCTTCGCCGAGCTGCTGGATCGAGTGTTCGCGTCGGGCTCAAATTCGATCCTCAGCTCCCGAATGTTTCACGACAACCGGCCCACCGACAACGACATGAACGCCATCCTGCTGGGCACCAACTTTCTGGTGCGGCTGAACGAGGACGACGAGCTTTTGGTGGAGGCGTTCAAAAAGTACGTCGACTTCAACTATCTGAGCACCAGGGACATGCAAAAGAACCTGAGCACCAAATACGCTATCCGGGCCAAGGTGTTTTTCATGAGCAACCATTACGTGCAAGTGAACAAGCCGTTCGACTGCGGCTTTCACAACAAATACTATCCGCTGTTTTTCAACTTTGATTTTGTCAACCTGCACGCACGACTGGATCGGCTCATGGAACACCGATCGGCGCTCAAACTGTACACGACTAAATATTTGGGCGGCCAGATTCTCATTCAGCGCTACCCCGCTGGTAGCATAGACTCGTTGGACGCAGAGGTCACGGTGTTGTCTCGTCAGTTTTTGACGCGCTTCTTTTTCTTCGACACGGTCAACCCGGTCACGGCGAAAAAGACGGGACTCGTGGAACATTTGCATTCGCGCTACTTTTGCATAACTAATCCGATTCAATACTTTCACGACACAGTCGAGGTGAGACCGACGAACCGGGGCCTCGAAGAGAGCCGCGTGCGTCAGATTCTATACAACTGGTGGGAGAAACACAAGGGTAACTTTGCGCGCATCAAGCACTTTAGCAACATTGCGGATACAATCATCAACCACTTGGAACAGTATCGTGTGGGAAAAAGGTACAATTTGGAATTTATCATGAGCAAATAAACCGAGGACAAACACGATATACTTTAAATAACATAAGATGTCATCGAAACGAAAAGAACATAGAGACTCATCACTCACTATAACGTCCCCGAAGACAGGCCGAGCGTTGAAAATCCCGCCACTCACCAGGAACGAGGTGAAGCGAGTCATTAAATATTTAATGGAACAGTATGAACCCACCACGTCCGAGTCGCCGCCTACAGGTGTGGAGTCCGACCTGACAAACTCGCTGATGAATCTGATGCTCCAAAAGACGTACGATATTCTGTACCATGCGGCCCATTTGTGTGCCCTATCCAAAAGACGAACGATAATGGAGCGCGACGTGCTCACCGCCATTCGTGAACACCGGTCCGTGATACTCTCTGAAGAAGACAAAATGTGCATACCACCGTCACGCAAGGTTCATCCCCACCCCCCGACTGATTGATCAACTTTTGTAAATATTTCAAATAAATGTATTTTTTATATAAATTGTGTTTATTTTCTAATGCATCGTAGCGGAACAAAGAAGCCGTTCGGTAAGATCGCAAATACAATAGCAGTTGTCCATGATTCAGAATTAACTGAGCCCTGACGCCTACTTTAAATCATATATAATATTACGAATCGTGAATGCCGGTTTCCGGCTTAGGACAGAAACTGTGTTGAGCGGGCACCCGCGCAGCTTTATACAAAAGTGACCCGTTGCGGGACGCCGCGAGGGAGACCGTCTCGCGAAGGTGACGCGCGCAGTGCCCGCGCCCGCGCAACGGAGCCCCCGTAATAATATATTAAGTTGTCCATCAATACAACAGTACATGCACACTGTTAAAATTGAACTGGAGACACTGCGTAAGTCGGGTCTCCGCGACGTGTGCCCGTCGCGGGTGCAGCACCGTTTCCGGCTTACCATTACTTAAAAACATAACGATGACCGTTATGTTTTTATTACAGCAATAGTATAAATGAAGTAGAATGACTCTTGATGTCGGCGCGCGCGGATGTCGCGGACATCATCAGCGTGGACCACGATAAACTTCAAACTGAGATTTATCGTGGTCCACACCGAACCGTACGCAGGAAGAAGAGGAAAGGCGTATTGGTTAACAATTTTTTATTATCACATTAATTATATTTAATTACAAATAATTTTGCGTGGCAAAAATCACAGTAATATTTTTCTTTAAAATAATCTCCTTCCCAACGGACATAGTCCATGTATTGGATGCGCGTAAATGTGTTGAAAAAGCGGTTCTTGCATACCTCACACACTGTATAGAAAGGCCCAACGGGCCGATAGCATGTGACGAAAATTTTCACTTCGTTGTAGAGAGGACACGCAGCTCTTCGTAAAATGATCCCATCCGATCTACAGTCCAGTCCTTCCATATATCTAGTCCCTCGGGAACGGACTTGTGAACTTCTTCTTCTTGTTCTTGTTCTTCTTGTTCGTTTTCTTTTTCGGTTACGTTATTTGCTGGCGGGGAGATGGAGGGACTCTCCACCGGTGTTTCCTGCCGAACACGGTTCAACACGGTAGACTGCTTTTGACTCGAGTTCATTTTTATATTTATTATGTTATGTTTCATAGGCGAAAGGGCCGAGCACGGCCTTCAAACTGAGATTTATCGTGGTCCACACCGAACCGTACGCAGGAAGAAGATGAAAGGTGTATTGGTTAACAATTTTTAGTATCACATTAATTATGTTTAATTACAAATAATTTTGCGTGGCAAAAATCACAATAGTATTTTTCTCTAAAAGAATCTCCTTCCCAACGTACATAGTCCATGTATTGGATGCGCGTAAATGTGTTAAAAAAGCGGTCCTTGCATGCCTCACACACCGTATAGAAAGGCCCAACGGGCCGATAGCATGTGACGACAATTTTCACTTCGTTGTAGAGAGGACGCAGCTCTTCGTAGAATGATCCCATCCGATCTACAGTCCAGTCCTTCCATATATCTAGTCCCTCGGGAACGGACTTGTGCACTTCTTCTTCTTGTTCTTGTTCGTTTTCGGTCACGTTATTTGTTGGCGGGGAGATGGAGGGACTCTCCACCGGTGTTTCCTGCTGAACACGGCTCAACGCGGCAGACGCTTTTTGACTCGAGTTCATTTTTATATTTATTATGTTATGTTTCATAGGCGAAATATAGAGATCGACTGATAACTTGAAAGGGCCGAGCATGGCTTATATAGTATGCGCGAGACTCGGACTTGCTAGTGGCGGGGGTGGGGGGGTGACACCCACACACACCCAAGGCACTGTTACTGTACGAACCGTAGCGTACCGAAGATTGCGGTGCGGCAAACTTCAAAGAGGTAAGTGGCGCTACCCACCATGAGCGATACTACTCGTTACGAGGCATTACGACTTTGCGGTGTACTACGCTCCTACGAGATGCTCGAAGACGGCTCCGGCGGCGTCCGCGTTTCCCTAGCGGCCGCAACTCTGCCGACCGTTTACGAGTTGCGCGTAGTCGGCGTTGAATCACACAAGCGGAGAGATGACGCCGCGCAAAGGGCCGCCTCGACGGTCGTCGTTGTGGAAGACAGGGCTGGTGGCGAGGGCGTTGTCGACGATGACCGCGTCCGTCGTTTGAGTTTGCGAACGAGCGCCCCGCGCGCTCTATTTCCACACGCATTGTGGGCCGTCACAGTGTCTCTAGTGACGCACGCGGCGGTGGCACCGGCAACGGGTACAACGTACTACGACGTTGAAAAATGGTACGTCACACCGGGCGCCGAAAATGCCTCGGTCGAATGCCCGTGTTACGTAGCAGACACCGGTGGTAGCGGACACAGCCGCCGGCATCTCGGCCCGTACAGCCGTCGGCAACTCTCCACCACTCTGGCCACGCCCAAAGGTCTGTGCACACCCGCCTTGTCCGAATTCATGCCGGCTGCTGTGGGCGGTGCGTTCCTACGAACAAAACTACCCAACGCCACGTTGGGTCCCGTGAAAAAGTATTTCGCGTTCGCCGCGGACGCGTTGGCGCCCACCATGCGCGCCCTGCAAGATTGCATTAGCCGAGGTGTGGTGCGCGAGGCGCTCGAACGCAGCAATGTCCAAGTCCGTCGACACAATGGCCGCGCGATTCGGACGATCAAAGAGATGCACCGTGGCGATGGCGGTGGCCCCGCGGCTCGCGACCTGCTCGACGCATATCGAGGCGTAGAGTCGACGGTCGACGATTTTCTATCGGCTGAGGCGCAAATTTTCGGCTCGGGCGTACTCGGTGTCTTCGACCTCGACAGCCTCGCCGAACGTCGCGGTGACTTTTGGACCATACAAGTGCGCACCGACGACCGTTTGAATCCGAAGGAAATGCTGTCTCCGACGACTCTGTAGTAGTACTGTCTGTCTTTGGACGTTTGGTCGTATCCTGCGAGAGCATGGACGGATATTTTTTGGTGGGGTGTAGGGCGCAAAAAATACCGTCTAAGATGCGATAATCACTTGTTCCATTTCATAACTAAACTGTTGATCCACCTGCTGCGCGTGCGGCATGTACACGATTGAGCTCACTCTCTCGGCAATGTCCGCGTCCGTGAACCACACCACCGAATACGCGAGCACGGTGTTGTCACTAGGAAACACGCGCGCGTAACCCTTTTTGAGGAGCGATGACGACCCCAGAGTCGTCAGATCGTAACCTCCGTCCGTTTCCATGAAGAGACCCGACGAGACGCTCCACATTTTCAGCGCTTGCACGACGGCGTTCACCACGGTCTTGACGTTCGCCTGACTGAAACCGGACTGTGCCATTAACCTAGCCCACTCGTCCACGTCGGACAGGAACACGCACATGCGGCTCAGCATCACACCGATAATCTCGGCGGTGGGCAGTGGCAGTTTTATGGCCGGCATGAGTCTGCGCGCGATTGCCGGGTCGACACGTTCGATATAGTTGGTCGCGGCCGCCACGAATACGTTTCGCGACAACCGTTTGGGATCCAAATGGTGAAGAAAGACGGCCGTGAGCGAGGCTTTCACTTCGTTTGCGTCGCGGCCGGTGATGGTGTCTATTTCGTCAAAGAACAAGACGACAATCTTTCCGCGGTCACCGCTCGCAGAGGCGGCGGTAAAAATGTCGGCCAACAGCGTCTCCGCCGCACCAAAAGTCGGCAAAAACAAGTCGGAATTGGTGATGAACACGTACTGCGCGTCCATCTGGCGGGCGGCCGCTTCCACGAACGTCGACTTGCCTGTGCCGGGTGGGCCGTACAGCAACATGGACCCGTACGAGTTGGCGTTGAGACCGAACTTGGTGAGCGTCGTTACGCTCATTATTCGCTGCTTCTCCGCAACCATACCGACAATGTCGTCGAACGAAACCAAGGGCTCGCGGGTGTACCGCTGCAGAGTCGAAGCGCCCGCGTCATCGGCGCCGCCGGCGGTCAGCGCTTCAGACGTGAAAAATTTGCTCAACTCCACTGTGCGCTTGGCCGTTTTGAGATTTTCCAAAATGACGGACGTATTGTCCAGGGCCACGGTCAGCGCGGCGATATCGCTATGCGTGAGCGCGCGCAGGCGGTTAATGGTGCCGCTGAGAATTATCCACGACGCGTAGACGTGCATCGATTCCGGTGGCAGACCTCCGCGGTGGGTCTTGAAATGGTTCACAATCACCGCGCCCACGTCCTGGAACGCGGCGTCCGCGCGCGACAGTAACGTTACCAAGTTGCTGGGCGAGTACTCAAACTTTTTAAACTCGCCGTCGATCGTCTGGAGGCGGCGTTTCAACATGGCCACGTCACGAAACTCGACGGCGTGCTCGTCTACGGCTGGTTCGGCCCACATTTTTATACTCGCTCGGTGTTCTTATTCACTACGGTGGGTGTCGTAATTTGTTAATTTCAATTTCAACCCATGTTCTATCAAATAACTTGCAATAGTCGCACTGCGGCTACCGACAACGTACATGTAGGAATGGACCCGAGCCACAGGTCGAGCAGCGCGCGCTCCATGTAAAGCGGGATTAAAGCCGGTCTCGCTGTCGTACTCTCCGAGAGTACGGACGCCCCGCGTCGCTGCCAACCCATGTTTTATAAAATAACTTTGAATAGTCGCACTGCAGCTACCGACAACAACAAGCATATGGTGTCATCAAGCGGGATCAAAGCCGGTCTCTCTGCGGTTCCCGTCTCGCATGTACTCTCGGGGCACGCGCGTCACCGCGAATTCGTGTTCTATCTGCTGGCACCTCACAGACTTTGAGTGGCCTCGTACGACATTCAACTCGGCTAGAACCAACAATCGTCTTTTAGCTCCGGTTGCGATGCTAGACTCGAGTCCACGGTAGACGCGGCCACGGCATCGACGAAGCGATCATTGTCCATCATCAGATTCGACACTGCCGCAGTAGACGGGGCCGCCGATACGCCGAGTGCGTCGACCGATTCCAAAGACAACCGATCGATGGCGGCGTAGTGTGGAGGATCATCTTCATCCTCTTTGTCGTAGGAGATGGTCGTATCGATGATGTGACGGGTGGACGGGGGTCGGAAGATCAACGACGATTCTTTAGTATATACGCTGCCAGACGGGCGGCGGCCAGTCACCGCCGTCGCCGACACCTCGGGAACTAAAGATGACTGACCTTTGTACTCGGACCACACACTCGCAACGTCATCGTCGTCGTCGTTATTATCACCATCGTAGTAATCGGGTGCGGCGACGAAAGGTCGTTCCACCGCTAGAGCGTCGACGGCGGCGGCGTCTTGGCGCGGCATACCCTCGCGACTCGCCACCACTTGGACGTGAGGTAGGAGAGCAAACACCATGTGATACGCAAGCAAAACTTCGTCCGACACCGGTCGCTCCGGCGTAGAAGTGGCCAAGTCGAGCCACAGCACACCGTCCATGTCCATGGTCGGTCGAAACAGTTTAAACTTTTTCCAACACGCCTTGTCCAACATGGTAAAGAGGCGATCCACCAGAAAGGCCACAATCTTCAAGTGAGCTCGCGGATCTGTCAGATCATCGTGGGAGGCGTGTCGGTACTGATCTCCGTACGAGCCCCCGGTCGAAGGTACGGCACCACAGCATGTACATTGCAACCGACCGTCGGCCGACCGCACAAACAGGTATCGGGAGACGTCTTCCGGCCGCGGTGGCTCGGATTTCATTCGTACGCTATAGGTCAACATTTCATTCGTAATCTTATGTAGACAATGAACAGTATGTACGGTAGCAGTACAGTATGTCACTATCGGGACCCGACCGGGTCGTATCGAATGTACGATAGCGTCGGTACGGTAACGGGGTGGGGGGGGGGCGGTCATCGCCGGGTGTATAAATTCTCACGTCGTTTCCTATATGCTCACAGTCACCGACTAGCATTTGCCAAGTGTACGACTAACAAATTAAAAGTGTATCTCTCACTTTTTACATTTTCAGACATTATGGCTTCATACCAAAGACATATGGAAATGCGGACACGCCTGGAGGCAGCCGATCTCTGGGGAATTGCGGGATCAGAACCCAAAGTATCAATGTCGGATTTTCTCATCAGAATGGGTTTCAACATTTTACCAGACGGCGAAGATTCCGTTCCGTACCACATACTTACCCGAAAACGTGTGAATGTTGGGAACGATTTATTAACTTGGCTCGGATTTTTGGGCACATTACAGCAGAAAAGAGACGAATTTTTACGAATATTGATGTTTACGCCGACAGTCTCGGCAATGTTTACAAGAACGTCAATGGTCATTGAGACAATCGCCTTGGAGCCGTTTATTTTTATTTTGCCGCACGCGACGGCGGCCCGGCTGTGGAGCCATCTGAGTCTGGTCCAGATGGCGATCTCAAAATATCAAGAATACGAGATCCTCTATTGCATAATGGAGAGGAAGGATTTGTTAGACCTTATGAGGCGACGACTAGAGCGACATTCGTGCAGAAACACGTCGCCGGCTATAGAATCACCGCAACCGACACCGCCGGCAAACAGCGAAACGCCCAACAACCGCCCAACAACGTCTAGGCAGTCCAGGAGCGAATCACCACCACTGGAGTACAATGAAACGCCCGAAGACATGTCGTCGTCTAGCCAGCCCAGGAGCCATTCACCGCCGCCGGCGTACAGTGAAACACCCAACGACATGTCGTCGTCGTCTAGGCAGCCCAGGAACGAATCACCGCCGCCGCCGGCATTCTGCGAAACGTCCGATGACGACGACGACGAGGGCAAACCACCGTTCATCATGTGTAACGAGGTTTTGGCGAGCAACCGTGACGATGACGAAGAGCGAAATCTTTCCGCACGACAAGATGGACCGTTAGATCCCGCGTGAGGCCAGCAATTTAGCTTGTTGGGTTCAGCTTAGTCGCGACCCGTCAACGCTAGAGCCAGACGCGCGCCAAGAATAATATCGTATTTCAATTTGCACCGACATCACCACCGCTGCCGGCGTACAGCGAGCGTACGCCCAACGTCTTGTCGTCGTCGTCGTCTAGGCAGCCCAGGAGAGAATCAACGCCGCCGCCGGCAATCTGTCCGCACGACAAGATGTACCGCTTGTTGCGTTCATCTTAGTCGCGGTTCCGTACAAGCACCAAACGAACCAGACAACTTTCCGTTCCGTACCACATACTTACCCGAAAACGTGTGAATATTGGGAACGATTTATTAACTTGGCTCGGGTTTTTGGGCACGTTACAGCAGAAAAGAGACGAATTTTTACGAATATTAATGTTTACGCCGCCGACAGTCTCGGCAAGGTTTACAAGAACATCAATGGTCATTGAGACAATCGACTTAGAGCCGTTTATTTTCATTTTGCCGCACGCGACGACAGCCCGGGCGACATACGTGCAGAGACATGTCGCCGACTAGAGGATCACCGCAACCGACACCGCCGGCATACAGCGAAACGCCCAATGACAGGTCATCGTCTAGGCAGTCCAGGAGCGAATCACCACCACCGGCGTACAGTGAAACGCCCGAAGACATGTTGTCGTCTAGCCAGCCCAGGAGCCATTCACCACCGCGCGTGGCTGATGTCGTGCCGCTACCTGCTACGTCGACGTGCCGAAACGGCCATTGCGGCGACCGATAGTATCGCT
>DWSV010000005.1:0-13290 GCA_018237225.1 Emesis ocypore | reverse complement strand
GTCGGCGCTTGGTGAAACTCCATCATATTACTTATTTTGAAGGTCACTTGTACTGTTTCACAATTCACACACTATATTGATTTATTTTTTACTGGAATGAGTTTGTTTATTTGGAATCGAAAAAATATTTTTGTGTTAGATAGTCCATTTAGGTACTCAGCCAAAATTCGTCTAATTATCACAGTTCTGTTTAGTTTATTAAAATGTGTGTGTGCAAATAAATTCCATTCAATAATCCGAACTTCCACATCGAAAACAACCTCTGTTGTACATAGACAACGGTTATCTCTTTCGATTAGAAGAACCAGTTGCTTGCATGCTCTCTTGAGGTATAAAAAAAGGAATAACTATTCAATATTTTTTTTAGTTCTTCTGAACTTGACACCTCTATTGATGAACTGGCTTAAAAGGCCTTTATATGTTGATGCAAACCGCAGTACAGTAAAAGTTCGAGAACAGAAAATAGAAGAAAACCCAGACTTTGTAGAAGACGATCTCGAGACGCCCGGCGACATCGTGACGCCGTACAATAAAACATTTCTATTTCAATTCAACCACGGCTTTTCATTTTCACTTGCCCAATCCTAAAAGTCTTCAAGAGGAGACCAGGTAGGGCCCGGTAAAGACCACATTACCATTGACAGCGAGAAAATACCATCGACGATTACAGTCCACTGTTCGCTGATCTCTTTCCGGTTCTGCACAATTGCTACGAGTCTGTTTGATAGGAAATTAAAATATATTTTTGTATTGAATAGTCCATTTGAGTGCTATCAGCTGGAATTCGTCTAATTATCATAGTTCTGTTTAAATTGTTTAATTTGTTTTTAAATTTTATTTATAACCACAGTTATTTTTAAATTTACTCATATACAGCGTAACTTCAGAACATAAAAACGAGCAGAAGTGGTAAGTAAGAGCATTTGTATCGGAACCGCTGTCACCAAACTCATACATAATATACGCCTTTCTACCTCTTTTCCTCTACCTCTACCTACTAATACTAAAGATGGAGTGGGCATTTTATGTATCTACAGGCATTCGGGAAAGGCATTATAGAAGTTCTCTATCCTATCGGGTGTTTTAAAGACGGTAGTCGAGAAAGCAAGAATAGTATAAAAATAACAGTATTATTATTGTTCCGGGGTAGGTGAATCTTTCGTTAATAAACACTGAAATTATGTTTTTCGATTGTAGATTAAAAATTAGCCTTAACTGATAACGGTGCCATCTAGAAGAATATCTCTGCTACAATTTTTTGTTAGGAGACTGTCGTAAGTGAAACAGCTTACTGAAAAAGTTTGTGCTCCCTCCGTTAGATTGCGTTGCAACAAACAAAGTCAAGTGGTTAGCGAACCAGATTTCACAATCAACGGGGTTTGGGTTTGATCTCGGATAATGCTTGTCCATTAATGTGATGAGTATGGAGGATTGTAATTTCTGGGTTCGGGTGTTTATTAAGTATATTTGAGTATTTCCATCTATTAATATGATTGTTTAACACCTATAGCACAAGCAAATAACTTGCTTAATTTAGGATTCGTAAAGATCAATTCGTGTGATTTGTCCAGGGCATATAATTTATTTAGTTTTAAAGACGCATAAAACGCCGTCCTTCTATTAATCAAAATCAACGCCGCCATTTTTATGTCGTCATAAAAAAAACTGACGTCATAAAAATGGCGACTATACGAATAGTAATCTTACGAAAAGTGTATAATGCAAAAGTAAAGTAATAGCATAAAATATTTATGTAATTGTACACAAAAAGAAGCGACGAAAGATGCTACGGGTCCACTCGACAGAGATACGATAGATAGCAAGCAAGCAGATAGATCTCCTGATGGAAAGAAATAACCATCGTCTATAGACACCAGAGGTGTAAATGGTGCGTTGCCATTCATGTTACCAAGTTGGAATGACACTGGCATTTGTTTACCGGCTCCTTAACCCTCCTAATCAGAAAATGAAACTGACAGGCTTTTGCGACAGTAATAAGTAGAGCAGTGTTACTCGGGTCGGCCGTGCCGCCGCGGGTGGAGTTCCGCAGCGGCTAGTTAGTTGTTAGTTAGTTGTCACAAAATTAGAGATACGTATTAACCTTTTTTCGTCTTTTACGAGATGGACAGTAGAAAGGCAGCTGAGCTATTCTTCATAAAGGGGACCGGATCTACATGGTAACATTTTTAAATAATTAATAATAATCATGTCTTTTCAATCATCACGCAATGATCATGTCCTTTTTCTGAGTTGAGAGCGTTGATGGCATCCCCAAACTGTGGATAATGGAAAAAACATGATCTCTAATGATTTAGCAACGCAATAGAATTATTAAGTAAATATTATAAGTGTGACCCGATCTGAAAAAACCTAATCTCATATACGTAAGAAAGTTTACTTAAACGGAGAATGATGAATTTGGCCTAAAGTCCAAGAAGAATATAAGTTAAACCAATATTTTTAAATTAAATTAATATAGAATAAATCTTTATCAGAATTTAACGGACACTATTTAATCGCAAGTACGTTTTAAAAAGTATATAAATCCGGAAGTGAAGAACTATTCAAACGTTTTCGTCGTTTTAAAACAAGCAAGATCTTTTTATTCTGCCATAACATTAACATTCTGATTTATTTATGACAAAAAGAAAAGGTTAGAAAAAAATTGGATATATGGAACGCTACTACGAGCGTTTATAGACAGCCTTGTGTTGTAGGTTTTTACTTATTATAAGAAATACTTTCATTTGTCTTTCATTTTATACTATATTTTGTCAAATATGTAGCGTTCCATATGTCCATTTTTTTTTGTTATTTTGATATATGTACCGTATAAACATCCATAGGCATGTAGTAAAAAGAGGTTATTTTAAAATTACAAACAGTCATCCCAATCATATATAATTGTATAGATAATGCCGAATAGTCTAAATAATAAAACTTTTTGACCGTTTTTATACCCTCCTGTAAAATTTTGATTTAAAGAATTACGAGGTTTTCTCTAACATCGTGACAACTTAGTAGGTGGTAGAGCTCTGCTATGTCTCGACCTGGCCTTGGTACCACCGCCTTACTTATTCCTGCCGCAGTAGCGTCTGTGCATGTCGCTGTCGTGTTCCGGCTTTGAGTATAAGGTGGATAGCAACGGCTATAACATCTCTGGATTCTATGGGCGATGGTTATCTCTTACCATCAGGAGAGCCATCTGCTTGCTATTTTATAATACAAAAAAGTGTAAAAGTTAGTATTTACATGATTTAACAAAAACATTTTAATGTTGCAACAAAATATGGGTTTGGTTTTGCAATTGATTTTAATTGTCATGTGTTGTTTTAATTGTTATAAGGAATTATCCTCGGAAAATTCCACTAAATTACATACAATATTTGTGTTACAAAAAGGGTTATAAGAGCTATATACAATTCAGCCCTAGGACTTCCGTCTGGGAAGAATTCAAGGAATTTAATATTTTTACAATAAGTTCGCAGTTAATTTTGGAGAACTTGAAGAACGTACGTGTAAACACATTAGCTTATTGAAGAATATACTGAATACTAGAAAGAAAAACAATCTTGCTATGTCAGCATCTTACAAAATAAGTACCTCTTTTATGGGGCAATGTCCTTTCTTTCTCTTCTACTATAAGCTTTCTGATGATATTTATTAGAGATTTATCAGTTAACAAATTTAAGAAATGTATTAATCAAAGCTATACTTAGCTTCCTACTAGAAAGGCTATTATAAAATATCTGAATAATAGACGACAAGAAAGCATTTGATTAACTGCTACTCAAAATCAGTTATCTATTGTTTTTATTGAAACATCTTACAAATTATGTAAAACAAAGTCGTGTGAGTGAGATACACCATTTATAACTTAAAAACTGCTAGACCAATTTTGATTATTCTTGTGTTTTTGGATTTGTCTTGGATAGTATAATAAGTATTAAAATGTAATATACATACAAAAATAAAAACCTTAATCTGGCGTATAATTGTTATAGATTGTGTAACAAAACGCAACAGATCTTACGTATAATATTGTCACGTATTGCTCAAATAATGTTTAAGATTTGTTTTGAAAATGTTGAAATTGAAGTCCAGTCGAGCTGCGAGTGTGACTATAATTAATATTATTGTGCTGATATTGTTATTAACATTGTTGCAACCTACAAGATTTAATCTTTTTCGACAAAGACGTAATGCAATTAGGATTCGAAACATCGCAATTCAAACCACAGGAGAAGGACAAGAAATTGCACATGTATAATACTGCGTTAATATGATTCGATTTCGTCCTTTTTGATCAAAACAGCAACATGAGGCAACAACGGCTTGATGCCAACTGACAATGCTAAATCTTCTAACAAACTTAAGAGATAAACATGTCCATCAAAATCGAAACAGAGGGCTTAACTTTCATTAGGCTGAACTAAGCCAAACTATGTTTAGAGAAGTATTAATGGCTAGATGGAAATTCAGCTAATATTAGTCGGTTGACTTCTGCCGGTAACGTAGACAGATAGACCTCGTCATATGCATCGGTCGCCCAGATCTCTTCATTATCTTCATGACCATTACCAATTCGAAATGGATAGAATTTGTCATTATATTTAATAATTCAAATGCTTAAAAATACCCAACGTGTTTCGTTTCGTGATAAGTAAACTGGTGATCAATGAAAAAATAGAAGGTAAAGGTTCTCATTCCAAGGATTTGGATGATTTCGACCGATATGCAGTTAGAGTTAAAGCGACTTCAATTTCCAATTTGGTTTATGTTCGTCCTGACGACTTACACATCACAAGGCCAACCTTTTAATATTTGTCGTCTAAATCTAGAACTGCATGTTTTTCTCACGTTCAAATAAACGTGGCATGTTTACAGGTCAGAAATCCCCACCTGCTTTATTTGTTCAAAAGTCTGATAACAAGATAAATGTTGTATCACAAGGTGCGACCCAGAAGTTTGCAATTCATGTACTATAATAGTTGGCGAGTAAAGTGAATCCTTCCTGTACATCGATAAAATACTTGATTTTTTAAATTATATATTATATAAATGAGAACATTTATATTTACAATATTAATAAATAAATGAACACAATAATTTTGAAAATCTTAAATCCAGCTGTTAGGCGAACGAATTTTGCAAGGTAAGCTAGTTATTATACATAAAAAACATTGTGTAAAACCTCACAAGAAATAATTAATACTATATTAATAACATATTAATAAAAAAAGATAAGCCTGCTAAGTTTCTTTTGCCGGACCTTATCAGTGCATGGCCGCGTTCCGATCCATTGGTAGCTTAAATAAATGTTGACGTGTTATAATAACTTGCAAAATTGTTTAAATGAATATAGTATTTTTGTTTCCTGATAAAACATTATTTAAAATATATAATATAAATAGAAGTTACGATGTTAGTTACACATATAAGCCTTTTACGATTTAGTACATTGTACATTAATACGGCTGGACAGAAATAAAAACAACTGAAGCTGTACAATGAATCACTATATAAACTCATAGATATAAACGGCTGAATTTTTATTTATAATTAATTTCAATGAAATATTAAAACAGGCACACGATCATAGGGAGATGCAGATAAATATACTAATAACAGGCACCGAAAATAAAGAAACATTTCTATTTTTAAATTTTATTCTTTCTAATACATGTGTTACAATGATATTTAATGATAATACAACACGAATTACATTACTAATAACATTCATGTAAGTTTTTTTTTTTTCAGAAAAGTTAGGTTTGTAGGTACATAAAATTTATTAAGAACATCTCAGATTTCTGATGGTAAATACTTAAAGATTGTGGTATCTAAGAAAGATTTATATCCTTAAAAATTAAAATATGTATTCATTAATTAAGTCCTGTAACGATAATGCTTCATATTATTAATGTTATATAGTAAGTGCATTTACACTAACGTCTTGCAACTGTAAAGTACTAAAGGTATGGCGAAAACTAACATTGTTGTATGAGCTTTTTTTGACGATACTTTCGAAAAACGAAATCTAGACTGTATTGCATAGTTTTCCACCTGAAGATTTGGGTCACTTGGGAAGAATAAATCGACTGGATTACTGCGCGACATGTGGTAGAGGTGTGCAAAGTCCTTATTTTATTTTGATACCAGCGCCTTGCATATTCCTTCCACAATAGCGTCAGTGGTTGTTGCGGTAGTGTTCCCTTTAGAAAGTAAAAAAAAAGTAACTGTTTATGATTTCGACCGATATGCCGTTAGAGTTAAAGCGACTTCAATTTCCAATTTGGTTTATGTTCGCCCTGACGACTTACACATCACAAGGCCAACCTTTTAATATTTGTCGTCTAAATCTAGAACTTATTTTGATAATATATTTATTTATATTTGATAAAATCATAAAGTAACCGTTATGCAGACAGCTTACACCCTCGTCACAAGAATTGCAACGCACCATTGATATCTTCTGTGATATTTATAGGCGATTGTTACAGTTTTTCATTACGATAAGCATCTGCTAGTTTGAAATCCCATATAAAAAAGGTGGTCGTTTTAGTGCGTTACCTGTACCCGGATAAGTGCGTAAAACTGTTGGTTTGGTTATAGGAATCAACAGCGTAAGTCGTTGTCAAATAAATTAAATGAAGTGGCACATGGACCTTGAACCGTGGTGAAAAGGAACATTATTCGATTCACTTTTACTCGATATTTTTAATTTCGAAACTGTAAAAAGTTGACACTAGCCAAGTAGAATAGATACTCTCGAGGTTGTTACAGAATACTTAGTCTTATATTCTGCAACAGTAAATATAAACAAATAATAATAACAATATAATGATCTGGAGAAATTACACGAACAGATCTAACCCCAAAGTAAGCAAGTAAGTTAGCCAATGATATTAATACATATATACATATATAAATACCCAAACATATTTAATAAACACCCAAATCCAGAAATAAAAACATCTCTGCTCATCACTTAAATGCTTGTCCCCGCCGGGAAACGAGCCCAAATCAATTAACCAAACAAGACTCTGCTTTTTTCAACATTTGTCCGATTTATGGCTAAATATCTATAATAATTTTGGCCATCCACTACCTTTGTTTTAAATACCCACAGATTACAGTCTAAAATAACAGTACTCGTAAACCATTCATTAATTCACTCGGTTTTGGAATAACGTTTTAATTAGTCCTGGTTTAAACCTGGTACTAAGCTCGGTACTATATTTAGACATCGTTTTAGTATAAGAGGGTTAATGTTGAGAAAAACATTTTAAAATGTTAATTTCGTTAGGCCATAGTTTCAAATTAGCTACAAATCTAATATTTTAGATGCGTATGTAAATGCACTTACTTCAAAATGACTAGCACGATTTGCGCAGTTCATGTCTATTGTAATTTTTTATTTAGGTGTTAGGTATTGCTTAAGTTAATTCGTGTATAGTATTAGTCTTCAAATTTTTGAATGCGTTTAAAGTTTTTCTCATGTTCTTTCAAAGCTCTGTCACTCGTGAGAACCACGTTAAAATATTTGAACTTTTCAGATAATTATGCGACAATAAGCACAACGAATGAATGATATATTAATATAGTTTATTTTCTTGGAATCGGATTTATCGAAAAATGCCCTTATAAAATTTGTTCTAAGGAAATGTAATAATGTCAGATTGTTAATTTAGGAGTAAATTGCAATTTTATATCGCTTTAATCATATTTTGGACTTTTACAACATTTTATCGTTTCAATTAAAATATTGACTTCCGAAATAGTTTATCATGTCAGTGACTCGCCATGTTCGAAGTAATAATGTAAAGTTTGTCAACCATCGTCGCAAATTTTAGTAACAATTGAGAAATTAAAGGATTCACTCTATATATCATACGTTTCAAAAAAAATAATTACTTGTAATTTCCTCGACAGAAAAAGTCTTCTCCAACATAAAAAATAAACCCTTAGTACGGCGTAAATACTAAAAAATGTAAGGTCATTAGTTTTTAAATAACAATAAAAAAAAACATGTTTTCTGTAACGTGTACGTTTTACGTTTTTTTTACGTTACGTTTTGGTTTACGTATCGTACACCACTACAACAGTTTTCGCACTACACGGAAATGAAAGAATATGTAAAACCATGGAAGCGTGCCTCCTTAAATAATCGATATTATATTTCATTATTTTATTGCTCGTATAACCTTTCGTACACATACTTAAACGCTTCAAAGTTCCTGGTCTTCCTCACTTTTTAAAGTTTTGTTTTGAGAATTTAGCCAGCTGTTTTGTTAGAGAATTTAGGAAGCTTTCAATTTAAAATTCTTTAATACTTTAATGTAAAATTGTATTCTTTAAACGACATTGTTCATATCAATATGACAACTTCAAATTCAGGTATCACACGATGAGTTTGAAGATAGATTGGGGTATTTTCTATTGTTACATGACTGCAAAACAAAGTTGTATACAAAGTTATAATAATAATGTTGTCACGTGCCGCAAATCGTACTAGTCAATTATATATTGCTAAGCATTCTCGAATTACCTCTTAGTCTATTCATCTACAGATGAGGACTTAAGTTAGAACGGATTTGGAATTATGTTATTTGTGTTTATCTGTTAAAAAAATCATAGTAAAAGCCAAGTGCCAGCTATTGATGAACAATATTCGTTAGCTTGGAGAGCCATTGGCTCCGGTTATCGCGAGTAAAATGAGAGTCATCCTTAATTAAAACTGTCAAATATGGCGACTAGGGTATTTTATTTCGGTTTGTCTGATTTGTAGTATTTCGGTTTGGGTACATTTCTGTGTCCCTGTATACCGTTAATTACATTGCAAATTGGTCTTAAGTCTTGTCATGCCTTTCATGTTTTTCAAAAACTGTCTAAATGAAATTATCATTCAAATGTTTCCTGGGTCATAATTTTAAGACTAAAGCAAAGTGGAATTTTATAAAACATCAAAAGTGAAATAGAGTATGTAAGTTTTTGTATTACATAGGATACATTACATGTTGTTATCCAATTGGTGAAGTTGGAATGCCACTGCATAAGTTTACCGGCTACCCTACGCTCCAAGCCGGAACTCGACAGCGACAGGCACTATTGCGGCAGGAAAAGGTAAGGTGGTAGTACCATAACCCGAACGAGATGTAGCAGAACTCTACCACCTGTAAGTAGTCATGTTGTTAGGGACAAGTATTCTCATTTAAGATAGACTAGCAAGACAGTTTATCTAGTCTTTGAAAGTGGTCCAAATCAACACGGGGGAAAGTTATGATTTAAAACCTGCGATCAACAAAATAGATTTTACGTATTTGCATGGTTTTTCACTCACTTTACATATTATATCGCTTAGCGGGTGTTGCTTAAACATCAATCAACAAATCATAATATTATGATATTGTACTATAGGAAGTAGTATATTGCGGTTACAATGGCAGATCTTTATGACTTTATTGATATAGATGAGACTTTGATATGTTGTGTTTTCGATGCGGCGTTAAGGATGTGTGTATTTTGAATGTTTGAATATTTCTAATTGTTCTATATTTCAAAATATATGTTATTGAATTAATGGTATATGGATCTTTATGGTTTCAATCCCAAAAGTTGGATTATAGCCTTGGAAAATGAGTAAAATATTCGTTAGAATTGTGGAAAATTGGTAATGGTACTTAAATTAATATGTAGCCAAGTTATATCGTGCAATTAAATAGTTACGTACAGCTTATTAGATACACAAAAATACATTATAGTATGCAATTAGCCCAACAATCGATTAGTAAACACGCATCATATATAAATGCGCTGTCATTTGCTCGCAACATAGATTACCAACTAACAATAAAACATTAAGTGATTAATATATATTTTCGTTAACATTGGCACTACACAAAAATTACAAGTTGTCAACATCAAAAAGCTTTAACTATCTACAGCTATTATTTTTTTTGGATTTTTGTTATGTATTTTTGTCACATTGATTTATATATGATCTTTAAATTTAAAACATTTAACATTTACCGGAATAAGAGCTATAATGTTATGTATACGACATTAAATACTGTTTTGTATTAGGCTAATGCTCAAACTGTGATGTGTGTGTATTAAACAACATGGTGTCGTGTTTAATCTTAGCGTAAAAGCGGCCAGAGCCGTATATGCTAACACGACACAAAATATAAAAGGTCTAAAATCCAGAATCAAATTATCTAATACATGAATGTTCGTAATCCTATTCAATTGTTCCACAGATAACATTCACGGATATTTTATTTGTATTCTTATTCCCCAAAATGTACGCTGTAACTACTGGTTTAACGAAAAGTTACTTTTAAATTGTTTTTTTAAGACTTAGAGATTTTTGTTTATCAGTTGTCTCATATTATTGTTGACTATTAAAAGTATAGCCAATGGAATTTATCTAGTTACAGATGAATTAAAATCTAGTATATTGATATGATTTTCAGGCGGAATTTTTAATTTCTTATTGTTTAAATATTTATTATTTAGTATTTAAATGTATATTTCATTGCAACGTCAATGACGGAAAAAAGTGTATAAGCTTACTATTGGTTTATATTTTGTTTTAACTACAAGCCTTTTACAAGCTTTATTTTAATTTTAAATCTGTGTTTGTGTGTTAGAGTCTAACCCTGCATTTTAAAGCTGTTATCTTCAACCAATTTAGATGAAATTTTGCATACGCATTTGACGAAGATGACAATTCATGGTAAGCTAAGTGACGTTATTCTAAATCTAATATGTCGGATGGCCTTTGAAAACGAAAAGGTTAGATGTTTTGTGTGTTCTTCCATGATATGGGTATCAAATGAAAGGCTTCTCAATAAACAGAAGTATACGAATACAAACTTTTATATAATTGTTCACTAGTACCAAAGTGGTGGAGGAGCCGAGTGTATAAAAAAGCTAGTTTTAAAAAATATATATTTTTATATATATTTAATCATTTATTTATGATTTTTTATTCTTTATCATTTACTACATATTTGGTTAAAATTTTTCAACCTCAGTGATCATCTCAAAGCTTATGCATTGTGAAAGGTGATGCACATGAGTTAAGATTTAAGTTACCACTAATTTATTTCAACATTTGCCGAATCAGGGTTCAAAACCCTGTCTCCTGTCCTGCTCGTTTATTTTTTTTAAATTTGCATATGTATCCATACTTCAATAAAATATTGTACTATATTTTGTATAAATTGTATAAATTGATAAGATATCCGTGAATGGTGGACCTCGAAATTACCATCTTATTAATGACATCCAAGTTATTAGAAGGTATTTAGTTAAACAAGATCAAATCATCTTTCACAAGAGTAAAATTACTTAACAGTTATTAATAAGATGGTTCATTAAATATTAATGTATAATTTATTGTTGTAGATATAAGCACCACATGTATGAAAGACAGTAATAAATATTCTTTATAATTATAAATCGACTTCGAAAATCTGTGAAAAAAACAAGAATATTATTGCATCTATGTTTTAAAAAGGTTTTTTGAACATAACGTGTTTTAAATATATTTAGTATAGTATTTGATCGGTGGATATCGAGTTAGGAATGTTCGAGTCAGTATCGATTCAATAACTTTCTTGCTTTAAACACCCCAGCCATAATTTTGAAGTCTATTTACAGAAACTTATGGTCTAAATTACATTACAAACATTATACGATATTATGTTGTAAATATTTATCTTTATTTCATATACTAACGTGAATAAAATATGTTAAAGAAAATTTTGATTTACATTTTCTCTAAAATAGACATCTGGAAGGTACAGGACAGTGTACAAAACAGTAGAGACTATACAAAATTGTGAAAACACGATCTAAAATTGTTTTTAAATAGATTATAATTTACTTATACTACAATATACGTTTTCTAATACATATTAGATAACAACTACATTTAGCTAAAGGTATAAAGAGTACTATAAGATATAAATTCTTAAGTTTGCCAATTCTTTCTCTCTCTGAGATAAAGGCATTTTTAACATCCATTAAAGCTTGGGTAAAAGTTTTACCGCTTACCTTGCAATCCTCAATCCTAATCCATGATAAGGATAGAACCACTTATTAAGGAAATACATATAACGTTAGCTGGGTTTTAAGTAAGACTACCTGTCCGTGGTTTTATTTATTGTATAAAGGGGCATACTAAGCAAGTTGTTCACCTAAATAATAATAGTAAATATAAGTTACTACGTATTACGTTAGCTATCTGTCAGTAAAAGTACCGTAAAAATCCTGCCCAGCTATTCCGGAGATTAGCCAAAACAACAGACATAAAATTATAAATGTGTTATTGTGGTTATATAGTATAATAATATAATATTCTTTAGACAAATTACACGAATTGCTCTAACCCCAAAGTGAGCACATTATTTGCTTGTGTTATGGGTGTTAGTCAACGATACAAATACATATATAAATACCTAAATATATTTATTAATAATGTTATAATGTATTATAAAATACACGGGTATACACAAAATTAAAATTAGACCCGCAATTTTTTTATTTTATTAGCCTGTAATCCACTTTTTAATGTGTTTAATGACGTAATAAAACTGCTTTATAAAATATTTCTATATATTATATAAAGATTAAATATTGGTACCTCAATAATGGTAAATCATGACAAACAGGTAACTCAATACTGTGGAGATAATTAAAATGTTAAATATATTTTAGGTTTTATTATCACAGTTTTGATTGTGGCAACCCTTGTCCTAATTGTTAAGTATCAAGATGGCAGTATCATAATCCGACATTCCTACTCTGTTTAATATTGTTATCCACGATCCGGGCTATTGTACTCGTAGCAAGCAATCAAAGTAGCAAGGAAGAGCCGCTTGCACTAACCCAATAAAACGGCTAACAAGTGCAGCGGCGAACATTCATCACGGGCCTTCGCATAGCTAATTTCATTAGCTACGTTGCTATTACCATGATTACCAGACCAGTTGGTATAGTTTCAAATTAGTTGGAACTTGGATGTGGAATAATTACTGGATTAGTGGAATAACATTTGCATTTTTATGTGACGTGTGTGGGGGTTTGATTAGTGGAATTGAATTATTACAATTAACTAGCTATTAGGTGGCCTATCAATTTGGATTTTATATATTTAATTTAGATAGTGGGTGGTTATAACTATTGCTGCAATTTGTTAACTTAAGTGTCCAAATTTATATAATTATTTAAATTTTAATTTCGTTGTAAGGTAGATGTTATATTCAATAGCCTTAATAG
>DWSV010000004.1:0-13315 GCA_018237225.1 Emesis ocypore | reverse complement strand
TTAGACCTCGCCACACGATAGCAACGCACCATTAACATCTTTGGTGTCTATAGGCGATGGTTGTTTCTGTCCATCAGGAGAACCATCTGATTGTTTGCTATCTTATGATATAAAAAAGGCCACAAAAAGACGAATCTAATACTGAAAAAATAAAACTTACCTATATACAGAGTGATCATAAAAAATACTTATTCTTAATGGTTGGTCTATACTTCTTTTCTTAACTAAATGTGCTGGTTCTATGTGGACACCCCTTATAACCTGAAACAAATTATATATTAAATAATTTTTTAATTTTGTTGTTAAACCGACTTGTCAAAATAGCAGGTTTTTTTTGGTGTGATTAAAAAAATATGTTTTTATATTTTAATTTAAGTGAAAATAATTAAATTTAATATAAATATATATATTATTTTTAAATATTTTCACATCACATCATGGCAGGACATGCTGGAACCTACAATTAGATTTTATAACCGGTGACTAATAATTGTCTTTAAGGCATAAAATGTACTTTAACGCGCTGTAGTTAAGATCGTATGTAGCATGTTTCTCGGGATCGCTAGAATAAAACGACGCGACGTGTCTTCTGTAATTTTTAATTTCCGACTGTCTTGAATACATTTTAATTTTGCTTTTAACAAAATCTGCATTGATGCACTTAACATACCGCCCACCAAAAAGGGCTTAACCTTTTTCCAAATATCTTTTTCAACTTTAATACTAAATACAATAAATAGGCTAAAGTATAATGAACAATACACTAATTTATAACGAAAATAATTTTAAAAATACATCAAATGTATTGTTCCATTTATGACGATATACATATAACGTAATCACTTCGATAGCTTTGATAGGAAAATTCTTTAAATAAATTCAATAGGTAAACTTGATAATACATGTAACAGAGTTAACAAATTAATAAAATAGAAGGAACAAAGTACATATATGTTTGATAATGGTCTTTTAGAAAAATATACACTGCCTTATTTTAACTGTTATTTACACCAAATTTTTTTCTATAGGTTTTTTTATACATAATTTTTTAAAGTACAATTTTAGTTTTATAGTTTATACAATGAAATATAAAATATACTCTCATCTCATTAGTCATTCGGTGGTCCAGTATCAATAGGTAAGTGACATAATTTACTGATACAACGTTTCGAAATATTAGTGCCGCTTTTGACACTATACACACGTGTTAAATTGTCCGGTCCGGGGTGTTTGGCGACAATACGACCCATTGCCCATTTTCCAGGAGGTAGGTTGTCTTGTTTTATTAATACTATATCGCCGATATTAAAATCGGGTTTTTAGGTTAACCATTTTGGTCGCTGTTGTAACCTAGTCAAATATTCACTACTCCAACGATACCAGAAGTCTTGAAGTAATTTTTGCCTATACTGCCATCTGTCCAAATGGCTTACGTTTTTTCTGCGTAAGTCTGGCGACGGCACGGTAATAAGTGGTTCTCCAATTAGAAAGTGACTAGGCGTCAATGGATTTATGTTATCAACGTCAGTGTCATCGATTGGACTCAACGGACGCGAGTTCAAACATGATTCGATTTGACATAACAAAGTTGTCAATTCCTCATACGTTAAAAAGCTAGAGGTAGGTAAAATTTTTTTTAAATGAAACTTTATGGACTTTACTCCCGCTTCCCATAAACCGCCAAAGTTGGAACTATATGGTGGAATAAAGTGCCATTGAGTGCCATCCTTTGCTAACAATTCTGCTATTTCACCCTTGAAGTTAAGCTGAGCTTCTTGCCATGCTGCTATTAGTTCTTTATTGGCTGCGATAAAATTCCTTCCTTGGTCACTCCAGTTCTGTGAACATCTGCCTTTTCGTGCGACAAACCTTCGAAATTCGTCAATAAAGGCTTGAGCCGTAAGATCTCCAACAAGTTCAATATGTATGGCTTTGGTACACATACATATGAATATTGCAATGTATGCCTTGACGCTCCTTGCTCCCCGGGCACGTGACATGAGGATGTTATAAGGGCCGCTAAAATCTACGCCACTATGTTTGAACACTCGTTCTGGCGTTATTCGGATCTTGGGGAGATCTCCCATCATTTGCGATGCCGATTTAGCTCTAAGTTTGGCACATATCAAGCACTTATGAATGTGCGATTTTACGACACTTGTAGCTTTTATAATCCAGTATCTGGACCTTATATAGGATAACATCAGTTGGAGTCCTCCGTGTAGCGTCTTCTGGTGAGCATCGGCCACTATGAGTAAGGTAAGTGGATGTTTGTTATTTAGTATTATCGGATTTTTATTTTCTTTACTTAGATTTGCATGGCGTAGCCGACCGCCCACCCTGAGAATACTTTCCTCGTCTAGGTAAGGATTTAACGATTTTATACTGCTTGTTTGTCGTACCATATTCCTTTTCCTTATCTTTTCGATATCTTCTTTAAAACTCTGCATCTGACCTATCTTTATGCAACTCTTTAACGCTTCATCAAGCTCCTTAGTAGTTAACGCTTTATCTGTATTCTTGTTTTGTTTGTAATAAAAAAATCTTCTACAAAACGCAATGACATTCTTCAATTCAGTAATTGTATCAAAATTTTGAAAATTAATTATATATTTATTTTCTTCCAGCTCTTGTGTGATATTGAGGTGAGTGTTTTGTATATTTCTTTTTTCTAATTCTGTGCTTATTATATGAGGTCTAGTAAACTGTATATTTTTTCCAGAGAGCCACTGCGGCCCTGTCCACCAAAGCAAATTATGTTTCAAGTCTGCTATCGAAGATCCTCGCGAAGCAACATCAGCTGGATTATGCTCCGATTTAACATGATGCCATTGATGGTTGTTTATATATTGCAGTATTTCTACTACCCGGTTTGCTACAAACGGCTTCCACCTTCCCGGATCTCCGAACAGCCAAGCCAATACGACTGATGAATCAGTCCAAGCATATACCTGTTTTGGTGGTACTCTCATTGCTTCCCCAGCGTGGTGTAACAGCTTCGCGAGTAAGACTGCTCCACAGAGTTCAAGTCTTGGTAACGATACTGTTTTTACAGGGGCTACCTTAGTACGAGCAGCAACAATACTCGTAGTAATCGATCCGTCAGATCGTTGAGCTCTACAATAAACCACTGCAGATATTGCATGCATAGATGCATCGCTGAACCCATGTAATGAGATTTGATCTTTATTGGATTGGTAAGTATTAAGCCATCTATTTATTTTAATGGTTGTCACATTTTTTAAGTCATTTCTAATATCAATCCATTTAGTTTTCAGATGATCTTCAAGCTGTTCATCCCACTGCACTCCTTCCAACCATAGCTGCTGAATTAATATTTTCGCACGGACCATAGCAGGTGCTACCCAACCCAATGGGTCGAAAAGACGTTGTACCTCTGCTAATATTGTTCTTTTAGTTATGTTGGCAGCAGCCGGTGGAAAGTTTAATACATAGTAAAATACATCTTCTTTCAGATTCCAAGATACCCCTAACGCTTTAATAGTTCCATCAATTTTCAAATCAACCTTTGCGTTTGTAGATATTAAATCAGGGTTAATCGATTGCAGAAATTCAAAATTATTGGATGACCATTTTTGGAGTTTCATGCCTCCCTTTGCTAAAACAGTTTGTATCTCTCTACTTATTTGTATAGCTTGTTCAGCGTTGTCACATCCAGATATTGCATCGTCAACGTAAAAATCTTCTTTTATAATTTTGGCAGCTAAAGGATAGTGTTGCCCTCATCTTCTGCAATTTGTTGAAGTGTCTTGATAGCCAAATATGGCGCAGATGCCGTTCCAAATATGACTGTAAGTAATCGATAATGTTTTATTATATCATTTTCATACCAGACAATTCTCTGGTAATCTGCATGTTCTTTCTTTATTAATATTTGAGTATACATTTTCTCTACATCGCAGGTAAAACATATTTTGTGCATACGCCATCTCATAATAATACTTCTTAAATCTTCTTGTTTTACAGGCCCAACCATCAGATCATCATTTAAGCTGAATCCATTAACATCCTTACAAGATGCATCAAAGACTACGCGGACTTTGGTTGTCTCTTTATCATCGCGTACCACGGCATGATGACTCAGGTACACTGATTTTCTTTTTATTTCTGCTTCTTTTATTTCTTCTATGTATCCTAGATCTATATATTCTTTTATTACTTGCATGTACGACATTTTCAATTTTTCATTTCTATCTAGTCTCTGCTTTAATTGTTTTAATCTTTTCAGTGCAATGTCTGCTGTATTTCCTTGAACGGATCTTGGTGGATCCACCTTTAGAGGTAAGTGAACTATGTACCTTCCCTTTTCGTTTCTTGTATAGGTTTCTTTATATATTTTTTCACAGCTTTCTTCTTCTTTGGTCATTTTTCTCTTGGTGTCTAAATCTTGTTCCCATAACACTTTTAGCATATCATTGACGTCAAATTGTTGATGCATTACTACAATTGATCGATTTGTATTTGTGTCATTATCTATTTTTCCAAATAGAATCCAGCCTAGCTTGGTCTTCTGTGCACATGGAGAGCCAAGCGGACCTTTGATGACTTTATCTTCAAGGATCTGAGCATATTCGTCGACTCCCAGTAGCAAGTCGATCGACCCTGGTGTGTGATAGCCTGTGTCGGCCAGAGTGAGTCCTTGGAGATGTGACCAGTTGTGTGCGGAAATTGTTTTCGCGGGAATGTGTGTAGTTAAGTGTTTTGCGATTACATAGGCTTTAATTTTTAAATTAAACGTAGTTTGCCACCTTGATAAAACCTCAACCTGGACCACAGAACTAACCTTTGAAGATGTAGAACCTACACCTAGCAGTGTGCCCTTAACAGGACGTTTTTTACACTTTAACAATTGTACAGCTTTTTCTGTAATTAAACAGCCTTGTGAGCCCGGGTCTATAAGAGCCCTAAGCATAGTTGTATTACCTGACTCATTCTTAACCAGAACTATAGCAGTAGCTAATAGCACGGTACTGTTTGCATTTGCTCGACTATGTGACGTCATAGCGGTATTTATTTGAATATCTTCCGGCTCTTCTACATTGGAATGCAATACGCGAGGCTGTACATTTTCTGCGGATGGAGCCTCCACGTTACTCAAACGTTTTTCATGTAGAAGGGTGTGGTGTCTTT
This sequence comes from Emesis ocypore, assembly GCA_018237225.1. Taxonomy (NCBI): domain Eukaryota; kingdom Metazoa; phylum Arthropoda; class Insecta; order Lepidoptera; family Riodinidae; genus Emesis; species Emesis ocypore. The sequence goes on along the minus strand of DWSV010000004.1, from coordinate 8,164 downwards.
TTTTACAGATCCTACACGACGTTTTTAAGCGACAGGATTTCACTGAATGTCCAGGTACTAGACAGTTAAAACAAATTGAATTATTTTGTACGACCAGACTTCGCTGTGCTGGTTCCATTTTACCAAACTCTTTACATACATACAGGGCATGGTTATCTTTACACACTGGGCATATTTTTTTTAATGTGGGGCACGCTTTTTCACATGTGGATACGTGATATGAACGTATGGCGGATCTCTGTTTAGAGATAGAAGGTGTTGTTAGTTCTAACGTACGAAATTTGGTTTCTAGAAAATTAGTAAATGTTGAGAACTTAGGCAAGTCACTATTGTGAATTCTACTAACGTACTCCTCCCACTCTCTGTGAGAATCGATATCTAAATTTTGTACGACTATGTGTATAATTATAGGATCCCAATTTTCTACATCAACTTTTAAATTTTTTAGATTATTTAGGCATTCAATCGTCGTATCTAATAATGATTTAATTTGATTTGCTGACTGTGTGAACATTTTTCGTTGATTAAATAATCGTTTTAAAGTATATGTAACAATCATGCGTTTGTTGTCATACCTGTTCAGTAGTACTTGCCAAGCAGGTGCGTAGTTTTCTCCCGTGACGGTAGTATGTTTTAATAATCCATCTGCTTCGCCAGTAACGCTTAGTTTTAGATAATGGAGTTTTTGTACAGAGCTTAAAGATGAATTTTCATGCACTAATGAAGTAAAGAGGTCTTTGAAAGTAGGCCAGTCTTCATATCGTCCTGAGAAGTTCGGCAGCTGCACTCTTGGTAATTTGACTTGACTGTTATACGTATCTTGAGGCTGTCCTGATTTCCCTTCGTCAGATGTCGTACACTCTGATTTGTTTATCGTTTTCAATAAGTCTAACAAATCCGCCTTCACATTTACAAATTTGTCTTCAACGTCGGCATATAAGTCTTTCTTGAAAATTTCCCACTGTTTTTTCTGTTCCGATGTAGTAGTTCTAATCAATATATTGTAGGTATTTTGATACTTGCTCCAATATTCTTCTAAGCATTGTAGTTTTGTTTGTATGAATCCGTACGTCAGTCTAACCTTTGGACTTTTCTTGAAGTTGCTTTGAAGTTTGCAAATCCGTTCGTATATCTCGTTTAATTCAACAACATTTTCGTTATCCATTTTAATACAGTAAATTTATGGTTTATAACAGCAATTTTCACACTACGGTATAGCTTAGATATTCCACTACACTGCCCAATAGTTTAAATTTTCCAAATGTTCTTAGTTTTTTATTAATAACGAAATATTACTTCACAGTTCGTATGTAAATTAAAATATAGTAATATTTTAACTTCGTAGTGAAACTCGGTAAGGATTAAGGAACCGGCCGGGCGTCTTTTGTTCTCTTATCGCGCAGGTGTTATCCGGCTCGAAGGACCACTATGTACTTTGACGCGCTGAAGTTAAGGTCGTATGTTGCATGTTTCTCGGGATCGCTAGTAAAACGACGTGTGTTCTATAGGCTTTTTAATTGGCAACTCACTCGAATACATATTTCTTGTGCTCTTAACAAAATATGCATTGATGCACTTAACAGTTATGTATTTCTATACATCTTAATTTTTTATATCTTATTACTATTCACATATGCAGGACAACTTGGCATCCTCTTAATCTTATTACATATATCTTATTGTTTACTAGGTTACAGTTTCTTTTCGTATTCTAATAACTTTTTTTTTTTAAATATAGTAATGTCATATCTATATCTATTTATTATTTTGTTTTATTACCTTCTCCAATATTTTTATTGCATATTGTAGGAATTTATTTCTGTGTTCACTTTGCATTATTGTCTCTATATTTTGTTTTGTCATTAATATTTGTATTTCTTGTTCCAACTGGAACCTATCAGCTGCATATATGGGACAATTTAAAATTATGTGAGGGACCGTTTCTTCTAATTGTGGATCGCAAGTACATGCTGGGCTATCCTTACACTTAAATCGATATAAGTATGAGGAGAGCCCACCATGTCCTGTTAATAACTGCGTTAGGGTGTTGGTTATGCTAAGTTTTTTGATTATAGTGTAGGCTGAGGCTGCATCCGGGAAAAACATTTTAGTTATTTGGGCAGTTGGGCTATTTTTATATCTCCTGTTCCATTCGTCAAGCGTCGCCATGCGATAGACGCGCTTGACGAATGAGATAGGACATTTATCGTAAACTGGTTTTGTTTTTAATTTTAATGCAGCTTCTTTAGCTAGGACATCCGCCCTTTCATTGCCCTCTAGCCCTGCATGAGCTTTGATCCAAAATAACGTTATTTCCTTATTTCGGGTTTGGCATTCTTTTATGATGCCTCTGGTTTTTACTGCCAGAGGGTGAGGAGAGTTGATATTTTTTAATGTTTCTAGAGCAGCCATGGAGTCACTGAAGACTCCGAACGTGGTCTCTTTCCTTTTGTGGATTTCTTCTATTGATCGGCTTAAGGCCAGTAGTTCAGCCTGGTAGACTGTACAGTATGACGGTAACGCAAGCTTGAGGGTCTTAGTTTCGACTTCGCGATTCCATATTGAGATCGCAGCCCCAACTTTTCCCTCAATCTTACTTCCGTCCGTAAACATTCTGATGTCAAATCTGTTATTAACTGTATACTGATTCTCGTCCACCAGGGTTTCGTATTTTATCTTGGTTTTGCTCGCAGGATGTGGTTCTTCAATCATTAGAGCCATCTGTTCCACTTCTCGGTCCCCTAGTGCCGGCTGCGCCGCCCCCCTCTTGGCCTCGTACAAGAGGGCTACCTCTTTTATACGAAGGTCAATGGGGAGTAGCCCAGCCAGCATCAGGGCCGAGTTTAGGGACACTGTTCGATAGGCTCTGCAGATTTTCTGTGCGAAGTTCCTTTGGACCACGTTCAGTTTCCTCTGTATGCATAGTTTATCGACAGCTTGTGACCACGCACATGCCGCGTAGAGTAGAATTGGTTCCACTGCTGCAACATAAATGGTGCGGATCACATCTGTGTTCAGACCCCAACTTACTCGGGCTGCTCTTGAAAGCTGCTTGTAAATGTTTATTGCCTTTTTGCAGGCCTCAGCAACGTGTGTTTTGAAAGTTAACTTGTCATCTATCGTCAGGCCCAGAATTTTTATTTCCCTCGAAAGGCAAATTTCAGTCCCGCCCATGCTCAGGCGCGGGTCGTCGTATTTCAGTTTTTTGGTTATAACCATTGCACAAGTTTTTTGCGGTGCGAACTTTAACCGGTTACTGACGCCCCACGCCAGAACGTGCGCGAGAGTGTCATTCGCTTCCCTTTCTATTTCGAGTGCCGTATCGCCTTCAAAGACCAAAATGATATCGTCGGCAAATGCCTGACAATAGATGCCCCCACACTGCAAGCTATTTAAGAGAGGATTTAAAAGCACATTCCACAGTAATGGACCACCTATGGAGCCCTGTACGCATCCTTTATTCGTGTCCTTGTTGTATTCCGCTCCAGCGTATCGTACAGATACTCTACGGTTGCTTAGATAACTGTCGATTACCCTCCTCAAGTTCGCCGGACATTGCATCTCTGCCAATCGAATTTTAATTATCGGCCACCAAGCACTGTCGAAGGCTCCCTCTATGTCTAATGATACTAGTGTAATTATTTTTTTTTGTTTTAATCTCTTGCGGATGTTTTGCATGAGGGCATAGAGGGAGTCCTCGGCTCCTTTTTGGGGCATAAACCCATATTGATTCCTGTTGATTCTAGGTAGTACGTAAAACCTGAGGCGGGCAATCAACATCTTCTCATATATTTTTCCGAGCACAGGCAACAACCCAATCGGTCTATACGATTTAGGTACTGTATAGTCTTTTTTGCCTGGCTTTTTCAATATAACCACAGTTGCAGCTTTCCAGATGGTCGGAAAGTGATGGTGAGCCAGGCACTGATTGGTTATCGCCAAAAAGTACTCGGGATTACAGCCGATTGCTTGCGAGCAAATGTCCGCAGTGAGGCCGTCCGATCCAGGAGCTTTCTTGGGATTGAAGGATTCCATAGCGTGCTCCAGTTCAAGCAATGTAAAGGGCGGGTCGTTCTTTTCTCCATCACTTTGTTTATTTATATTATCCGCCTCGAACCTCATTTGCTTATGTTCAATGTTGTCCTCCTCTTCCTTATCTTCTGGGTAAAATGATTTGGCCAGTAATTCAGCTGATTCCTCAGGTCCCAGTCTTTTTCCACTTTCTTGGAGTGGCATGTCCTCTTCCCTTTTTGCGGTCCTGCCTATCACCCGATAGATACCTTCCCATACTCCTTCCTTCTCCTGTTTCCTACAGAACTCTTTCCATCCTTCAGTTTGTGCAGTTTTTACTGCCAACTCGTATATCTCTTTTTGTTTTAGATACAGGCTCACTACCATATCTCTCCGAATTGGCGCTGCATTCCTGATACGCCTTTTCCTGGTTGCAACCTTCTTTTTTAGCTCAGTGAGTTCCTGGGACCACCACGGCAAGGTAAGTGTTTCATTGTGTTTTTTGTGTGGTATAGTTTGTGTGCATGTTTGTGTTATGATTTTAGTGTATTTTTCTACTATGTTATCTATTTGTTGTATGGTGTTTATGTTATGTATTTCCTGTATGTTTAGTTTATTGTCCTGCATAGCCTGGATCAGTTTCTCACGAAATTGAATCCAGTTTGCTTTCCGTGTGTTATATGTTCGTGTTGTCCTTTGTATTCTAATTCCGTTTGATTTTTTCAGAGTGACAGTGAAGATTATTGCGTTGTGATCGGAACTCGTGAGGCCCTCCTCTACTTTCCAGTTATTTACCAGGTCCAACATATCAGTAGTGCATATGGTGACGTCAACGTGGCTACTGTATCTTTTACCTCCTCTGATCGTATCGAAGGTGGGAGTATCGCCTGTATTTAGGACTTGCAGGCCTAGTGTATCCATCATACCGCACAGCATTTCTCCCCTTAAGTCTTCATTTCTACTGCCCCACCATGTACTCTTTGCATTTACATCTCCTGCTATTATTAATTTATTTGGGCCTAGTTCTTTATTGATTTTTTCAATTTGGGCCAAGTATGGTTCAATTGGTTGGTCTGGTTCGAAATAAAGGGACACAAGGGTAACCCTCCACGACACTGTTTGGATCCTTACGACCACGATGTTATCGGTTGTAAGTTCCGGGCACTGTTTTACATCCAGCTTGTCGTCTAGGACAGCTATTGCTGCCTTAACAGTTACCCTCCCCACCCCAGTGTTTTGGTAGATTCTCACTCCCTTGTATCCCTTTACTTCGCCCATCCCACCAACGTAGGGCTCTTGTATCAACGCAACGGCCATCTTGCTTTTTGTTGCCTCCAGCAGCAACTCATCGGTTGCCAGTCTACTTCTTTGTAGATTAGCCTGAACGATTTTGTACTGTTTTTTGCTGCTAGAGACAACCTTAGCAGTAGGCAATTGCTGCCCTGGCCAATTCATCTCTTTTTTTCCTGATGGGGCAGTCATTACTGAAGGCATTATGGCCACAGTTATTGTTCTTGGCCTTGACACAGTTTTTACAACTCGGTGAATGTCCTGCTTTTATGTTCGGGCAGTCTAATCTTAGGTGCGGTTCTCCACAGTGACTGCAAAGGTCCGCTGGTTCTTCACATAGCTTTTTTGTGTGTCCGTAGCCCAAACAGCGGGTGCACTGTATAAGTGGGGATTGGTCCTCCACTTGTACAGGGAGCATGTCCAATTTAATTGTTCCTTTTTCAACCAGTCTCCTCCATATCTTGGTTGATACTGCCATGACTACATGGTGTGTAAAGTATCCATTTTTCTTTGCCCTTCTTTTATACTTGACTTTCATTTCGTCATCTTCGCCCTTGAGGTCATGAAAAACGTCTGCATTTTTCTTTCTCATTAGGTCAACGATGGATTCGTCGTTGAGTGTCTTTTGTACATTTTTCAGTACTACTAAGGGGTTTTTGTTTTTCATGTCCTCAATGACGAGATGTTGTCCTGCTTTTTGTATTTTCTCTTTCACTTTCCTCCTTTCTTCCTGTGTTTTACACCCTATTACTATCTTCCTATCCCTTGCTTTTCTCATCTTTTCTACATGCACCCATCCGTCTTCAGTATCCACCGCCTTTCTAATTTTTTCCACTATGTCTTCGCCTGTCTCTTCAATTCTTTCAGAGGAAACAACTACTGAATGCAGTGTCGGTTTTTCCAGTAGTTTAACCATATTCGGCTTTGTTGCTGCCACTCCTGCATATGACATTTTTACTATTTTTTCCGTATGCTGCTCTATTCCTTTTTTCAGTTCTTCTATTCTGTTATTGTTTTCTTCCAATAATTTAGTATTCTTCTCTATTTTTTCTAATAAAATCCGGTTTATCTCTCTTTCTTCTGTTTTTTCTTTTTCTTGTTTATCTAGATTGTAAGTGGTATTTAGTTTACCTTCCATTTTCTTTATTTTCCTTATTTCATTTTCACATTCTTCATATAACTTATAAAGTCTTTCCACAGATTCAGTAACTCTATCCTTTAATTCTTTTTTAAAGTTTCTTGCGGTATTTAGGCTCTTCAAGACTTGCTCTCGGCAATATTCCGCCTCGTCTTCCCTCCCGCTAAATTCTGTTCTTTCCGGTTCTTCTGTTTTTTCATTTGTTTTTGATGTTGTAGGTATCTGTACCTTTGTCTCCTGTGACGGTGTGGTTTTTGTTTTTGTCGGGATTTTTTGGGTTTTTATTCCTTCAATTGACAACGTGACTTTTGTTTTTTTCTGTGATGAGGTGGTAAAGGCTTCAGACTCTCCTGTCCTTCTTTTTACACTTGAGGCCTGTCCATCACTTGTCCGTTTTTTTCCCACTGAGGGTTTCAGAATATTTTCACCGTCCATTTTAACGGGAGTCCTTGTAGTCATTTTATTAATAATTTGGATATAAGTTTGTCAGTTATTAAAGGTTCGTAAAGCTTTTCGAATTTGTCGATAAGTTCTAAAATAAGTAAGTAAGCAAGTGTACAGGCCACTATTAGAAAATTAAATTAAAATAAAATTATACAATTTTTTACAAAAAGGCCGACGCTTTACAAGTAGCTTAAAATTTCTTTGAGATCGTACTAATTTATTACTTAATACAACAAAATAATATATAACACTATTTGTTAAAACACATTAATCATACACATTCGTCCGCAAGGTCGGTAAACAGAAGAAGTTAATATTTACTCAATTAATTACTTAAAACAAAAATAATATATACTACAATTTGTTAAAATACATAAACCATACACATTCGTCCGCAAAGTCGGTAAACAGAAGAAGTTAGTTTTTATTGAATTAATTACTTGAAACAAAAAGCAATATATAATACAATTTGTTAAAACACATTAGCCATACACATTCGTCCGCAAAGTGGGTAAAAAAAAGAAGAAGAAGTTAGTATTTGAACACATACAAATAGTATTGGATGAACTATTTCGTGGATACTGCGCACTAAGTATTTGGTGGTTTGTGTGTTTAGGTGCTTGTAATGTCTTATTTATATTATTAAATTTTTTATTATAAAAAGTTTTTTTTTTTTGTGTTTATATGTTAAATTTAAATTGTTATACTGAAAACCACTATACAAAGTAATACTTAGTCTTAGATGTGAGGTTGCAGATGCATACAGATTTCTTAAAACTATGAATTTGTTGATATTTTATACAAACTATTACCGTGAGTAAATATAGCAGTTCTGTATTGTACAAGTCCGTTCTTCTTGTATTTTTCTTGTGTTTGAACAGGTCTTTGAATTTCACAACACACACTGTACTCACACTCTATGCTCTTGAACTCTAAGATGTGCAAATGTTTTGACACGGGAATTTTGAATTTCTGGAATATTTCTATTTTAAAAACTACTTGTCCTAGAGATTTGAAGGTTTTTTCAGTAACTAGTTGCGGCACTTTATCACTGTATGGTAAACTTGAAATATATGTTTTCCACCTGGTTTTCTTGATATTAATTTTTATTTTTTAAAATTTTTGAATGTCTTATAACTTTTTAGATTTTAAAGATATTTATTGTAGTCAAACTTTCATAGTGTGCGTGCTTGGGGAAAGTGGTCTGAATGTTTTCGGTATCTCTACTTTTAATAGAAAAAATGTGATAATTAATGAAAATTTAATCATTTATTAAAAAAA
>DWSV010000003.1:0-15163 GCA_018237225.1 Emesis ocypore | reverse complement strand
GGCCAAGCAGTTATTAACATGTGTAATTCTGGGCTGGCGTGCATAATAATAATATAATATACATATATCTATATATAAGTATATTGTATGTATTAATACATATTACAACATTATTGTATTATACATGATACACATGTACACAAGCAAATAATTTGCTTAGTTTGGAGTTACATCTATATACATGTAATTATAAAAATATATAAAACATAAAAATATATGTGTAATTTGTCCAGATAATATTATATTATAAAAATCACTAATAATTAATGTACAGTATAGTGTTATTAATCTTTTACTGTATTTTAGTGTATATTTTTATACAATGAAATACAGTAAAAGTATATATATAATTTTAGTGTTATTAAACTGATACTACGAAAGTCCGTTATTATATGACTAATTTTCTTTTCTGTTAAATATGGAAGCAATAGTTAATTAATTGTTGTGTATGTTCTTTACTACACACCAAATGATTGTTATTAATTATTTTATTAAAAATTTAATAGTCAATAATGAAACTCGATAGTAATTCTATCGATTCTATTATGTCGATTTGCAAAAATCTGTTAAACGTGTAGCGACCAAGCAAATTAGGACGCTACAACTCTAAAATATTCAAGTAAATCCTAAATCGCGGTATCACAATTATTTACCTTGTAACTATTTATACAAGTCTCAACGCTTCCCAGGTGGACCCTGGCTGAGCATTTTGCTCGCCATAAAAGACCCGTTTCGCAGTAACGGTCAGTAAGACCAATTGCTTAGTATCAATTCGAAAGAAGAAAAATCAAAGATATACCTACTTCGGTTCTCAAGCAGAGAACACCTTGCCTGGCTGGGAAGATCTCTCCTTACCACCTTTAGGTGACATCATCAACCTTCACAGTGACGTCACCTTTACGATCGTTAACACAGCAGTTGGTGCCATAAATGTGTTATAGGATAATGAAAAGAACTTAGACTCAGATTGATAAAAGATTTATACATTCTAAAATCTAGTCTAAGTTCATATCATGACAGCTTTTAAGTATAAAAAAATCTGTTAACCGGTTGCCCCCTTGAAGATTATCCCTGAAATTTACTGCTGCAGTAAGGAATTTAAAGCAAAAGAAACAAAGAAAACCCAAGCATAGATTTTTGAGTTCAAGGGTTAACCCCTCTAAAGTTTTAAAAGGAACTTAATTTTATAAAAAGGATGTAGGATGCATTTGTTAAGAAAAGAGCGGATCACATTTTGAAATCAATCAATATATTAGTCTAAAAGTTATTTTAAGAGTCTGAAGTAATTTTTAAAATGTTGTATCAAAACCATCCAAATTTTAATTTTTAAAACAAGGTCATTTTAAAATGCGTGATATGATACAGTATTTGACACAGTTTTTCTGAATTCTAAAATATTGTAGACGACCGATAAAATCGATTGGTTGGTAAAATTTTTTTCCGACGCCCAAACGGTAAAGCGATTTAGATGCAATTTGTAGAATACACGCAGTTATTTGTGGAAAAGAGCTGATTAGTTTTTTCTAATCAATCACTACATAATACTGGCAGATATTTAAAAATAACAAGTTTTAAAAAAACTTTTTTTTAAATATTTCTCAAAATATCTTAATTCGATATGCTTCGGCTCGTTTAGGATGTCTAAGTTTGGCGGAATCTGACCGAATGCCGGTAACCGCGTTTTGTTCGGTCAACAGTTCAAAAGTTAGGAGAGGTTTACATACACACACACACGTACACGCACATACACACACCCTAACACTTACATACATACATACATACGTACATACAGACATACTAACATCATCGAGCAAATAGTCAGAAAAGGTTCCTATGATCTCAAAACATGGAAATCGGGGTAAAATTATTAATTTCCTGTAGCTAATACATTAGCGGGAAGCTAAAAGCAGGTATGAGTATGTGCGAGTGTCTATGTGTGTGTCTTTCATACATACTTGATTCTATTTCGTTGTTTGTTTTTTAGTCTAAATAGCCGGAACCCAAATCTTAAGTTTTAGTCACTGTTATTGTAAAGTAATCTGAACAATAACATATGTTAAATATAATAATAAATGTAAAATGTTATGATGAGATGATGTGGTTTGGTGTAGCCTCTAATTACAGTAGCGTGAGCAACTTATACTAATATAGCACAGACACAACTTAACTAAGTAGGAAGCTCAAATTAACTAATCTAGTACTAATATAATCTAATATAGCTCTGGGACTTAAGTTCCATACTATGCTCAACTTTGTCTATGATAATATGTAATTTAATCTCTTGGCTCCCACAAATTTGTAAGATTGATCATACCCAATGCTTGTTGGATAAGATATGATAACGGGCAACTTATTAAATACTGTGACATAATCTTAGGGTTGCCTTGAAAAATAGATATAATAAATTAATAATTACAAAACAAAATAATGTGGTGATTGATATGTAGTGTGTCTCACCAACCTACAAACCAATGAGTAGTGGTGAGTTAGAATATATTTATACGGCATATTTTAAAATGATCCTGAAAGTGACAATTGGGCCAGAACGAATGTACCATTAAATTTTGTTCACGTAATATTTAGCAAAATCAACTTAGTCTCGCCATAAATATTTTATCTACTCTGATAATATAATACAAAGATTATAAAACTGAAAACAAAATTATTATGACAAACATTACGTATCTACAGGCCAAAAAAAATAATTAAAAAGTTTTATTACGATACAGGTCTTGTATGGACACCTGTATCATAATATAACTTTTTAATCATAATCATACACCTATACAACCTCCAGCTGGACAAAGGAGGTTTAATTTCTTATTAAAAAAAAAGGTTTCAATGAACGAGTTCGCGGCGACGCAACACGCATGCGCAATCGATGATTGCGCCTTGGCGCCAACATTTGACATTTAAATGTTTCTCTTTTCAATGTTTAAACAAAGTTTGGTTTTCTTTGCAAAAAAATAATAACTAAAAAAGAAACACTTTCCACAAGCACGTAAATACATTTCTCTGGAACGTTCAATCGATGGACGTGGTTTCTTCAGAATTAAGTACATACGATAATGAACAAGCAACTTGATAGATAGCTGTGACATGGCAAGCATGCAAGCAGATGGTACTCTTGTTGGAAGGAGATAACTATCGTTTAATAAACCAGAGATATAAATGTGCCTTGCGGTCCGTGTGGCGAGGTTGAAATGCCAGGTGCTTAAGTTTACGGACTACCCTCCAAACCCGGACACGAAAGCGACAGCGACAGGTAGGAATGGACATTTTTAAGACAGTAATAGGCTAGGTATCAAGACCCGGACGACACGTTGCACAACTCTACCACCTAGTTAGAAGTCACGATGTTACTGACAAATATTAGCATTCTCTCTCCTTTTGCAAGATTTCTCGTAGTAACTTGCCCTATTCAAAAGGGGCTCGGATCAACACGGGTTTTGCGTTTGACCATTTACCTCCGATCTTGGTTATTTATTGGGTGTTAAAGAATGAAGTTTCAAGGAACTTTTGGACATGAACTTTTGATGGAAATAACCATCAACCACTATATATGGTCGATTGTTTTATTCATTTAACTTAATTATAATGCCTATTGGCATTATCCACCAGTCAACCTTTGGGCAAAAGAAAGCCGGTGTGAAAGTGCTACTGAACTCATGTAGCAGCGATGTAGTTTCACTTAGAACCACACTGTGGTTCTAAGCCTGAGTAACACGTTACATAGATCTACTACCTAGTTTCACTTCACACTGCAACTGTAGTAATGAGAAATGATACTATATTATTAATCATAGATTGCAAAATTGTAACGACTAACTTTTTATAGGATGAATTTCAATGGCTTTGGTTTGATATACAATTCAATTCGTCTGGATCTAAAATACTATAACTACCCGAGTCCTGGAGTCCGCTGCGCTATAGTTTCTGATGAATTTCAAGAATGTAATCGGGATAAAACGTATTTTAGGTCCTATTCCAAGTCTTGATCTACATTTGGGAAAATATCAACCAATCCGGATGATATTCGGCCATTGAAACAGGACATCCAAATATTTTTTTATATTAACAAAAATTCAAAAAAACAATCGCAATCATCCAGTAAAGCGGAAATTGCATTGCTTTATGATACAAATGTCCGTAAGTAGTATGAAATTAGGACGAATATAATTGCTTCTTTATTTAAAAATATCTTAAGTGAATTTCGAATTCCCGTGTGTCGTTTTTCTTTCTTTAATCATTCAATCATTGTTGTTTAATTATATATGGTAATACATATAATATATAATTACATTAATGTATATTGCTATTATTTCATCATAATGGTAATATACATTTTCTATTATGATTAAAGCAAAGGCAAAGTACGGACAGTATTGTAGAAAGATCTTATTTAAAAAGGAAAGATGAGGACGACACCCAATAAAGGAAGAAAATAAGAGTATATATAAGAGGAAAATAATTTACGGTGACTAGAGGTAGGAAAGTGGAAGTACGGGATTTTAGGACAGGAAACGGTTTATAAGGATTTCTGGCATAAATAACAACTCCAATCAAAATAACTTGAACGGCAGTTCAAGTTGCTGATCATAAACCATCGTCTATAGGCTACATGCGTCAAAAACGTTTTATGTATATGGTTGGTTCAAGGCTAAGTTTCTAAATACTAATAATGCGCATAAAAAAATATAAAATCAAAATGAGACTATAGTATCACATGGGCAAATAAGAACAACAAAATACAAAAAACTCGTCCGTGGTCCGTGAAGCGCTATGTTGTTAAAATCGGCTTTTTAGAGGATGAATTTTCTTAAGAGTGTAAAAGTTATCTTCGAAATTTTTAGCTTCATATTACTGTAAATGATCAATGATACAAGACAATCCACCCGTACATTATGGATATACCAAAAGCTAAAAATATACTGGGAATTAACCTCGACGTAACCGAAATAAAAAAAATCACAATATTTTGAAAATGTTTATTAAATCGTAAACATCTCAATCGTTTGGGGATTGGTGAATTATTAATTTATTGTATCTCCAATGAAGCTACATCGTAAAAACTTTCAGTTATAAATTTTTGCATTACTTTATATAAAAGACAGAAAAGTATAAAAAATAAATAATATGTTTACATATATTAGAAAATATTCTTCGTTACATAAACTGTTAGCAGATAATTAGTGTCTATTATTATTTAACGAAACTCTGAATGTCACTAACTGATCCTAGTTTTCACGAAATTAATAGTCAATGCGGGGTACTAATACAAATCCCATATCAAGTAATCGTAAATTACTAAAATAGAAATCCTACAACACAACCGAGAGCTAAAAACGTACGCCTGTACGCACTTACGTAATTTAATCTGGGGAAAATACACACATGATAATACATATTCTTTACACATACGACATACACACACATACAGAAATTAACAAAATAAGAATAGAATATTACAAAACCTGAGTCATTAGGATTTTTTGCGCTACCCGGGTCGTGTAAAATCATCTCGATAATATTAACCTCTTGTTTTTACTATAAGCATCAAGACATGTTGATGGTGTTACTATCATATAAGTTATACTAGCGCAGTATTTACACAATAACTGAATCACTTAAAACGTCATGTATCATTCAAATGTTTGCACGAATACGGCACGAATGCGGCACGAATGCAGCATTACATTGACAACCCTGTAGAAAGAAACTCTCTGCCATGAATTTTAACATAATTTTTATTAAGCTGTTTTTAAAACTCAAATCGACACAATCGTCAATCATCGTGAAGATATAGAAGGTATCCCTTCCTTTAAACATTATTCAGTATTTTAATAATACTTTAAGATGTCACGTTAACGTAGACTAGACATTGAAAATAATTATTGTGTAGTAGGATTACATAAATAAGAGATTTTGTATTGTATTTAAAAACCCAATCCATAAAAAAATAGTTTTTTTTTTATATGGATTGTGTCTTTAAATATTGCCATTTACAAGTTGAGGTTATGTCGTGAACTTATCTTAAAATATTTTTAAAAAGATTTATCATTTGTATATTACGACTAGTCTCCCAAAACGCAACACATTGAGTGTTTTAAGTGATTTTAATGATAACACACACATGAGTGCGTTTTTTAGAATTTTCCAAGTGAATTAAGTTCATGGCCATGTGTAAAAAAAAGATTATATTTTTGCACCTAAATACTAACCGTTTAAAAGATTCTTTCACAATTCACAGTCAACAATTTGCAAAACATTTATAGTACACTGAGATTTGCTGTTAAATAGTAGCAAATCTCAATGTACTATGTCCACGGCTTGCTACATGTCAAAACGCATTTTTTAAAATGAAACGTAGCCTAGATATTACATAAGTTACTAATAGATTGTTAAGCTTTTTGTATATAAAAGCCTTTAAAATAAGATAAACGGCTATATGTATTACAAACAACAATAAACAAACGTAATATTTTCACTTTGATACCATTTGTATAGAAATTTTGTTGGACATCGTTACTTACATATATGCCTATTTACATTGTACATGGGTACATTACATACACGAGTACATATAGCTTTTTACAATTTAATAAAATATTTGAACGACTCAGATTAGTTTGAAGAACATAATTTGTTTGTTTCTATCTAAAAGTTTTTCACTTGAATACTTAAAGCAATTGCTTGATATAATATATGTGTCTAATAAACTACTATTGTAATTTTAAAAGTTAAAAAAAACAGAATTTTACTATTGTCACACCCAAATTTTTATTAAATAAATATTATGAAGAAAAATCAATTCAATCTAACACAGGACTATATTTGGGAAGAAAGTGTAAAGTCAGCATGACACCATTTTTTTGGTTCAGTATATTGTGCTCGTTCAGACACGTGAGAACCACGCAATGAAAATCATACGGTTTGAAACTGCAAAATTGTTCTAATATTAAATGATAGCCTCGTACATGATCCATTTCTAATTACATGCCAAATAAATGCGCGGGCATAACACTATTATATTTTCTAGTGGTTAAATATCGCGTAGAAAGAATTCATAAATACTTATGTAAGGCCTCGCGGTTCTCAATTGTAAAACCTCGTGCCTGTCACCATGTTGGAACGATCACTTACTCACTGTGTTTTACACAATCGCCACAGATTATTTATTTATTTAACTGTCGAACTGTTTCTTTAATAATTATTATATTTAGTACCTACTTAGAAACATCTAAAATTGATTTTTAATAATCAGTGACGGTGAAAAGTAAAATATTAAGCGTAGTTCATAAATGCATTACTATTGTTATCTATCGGCTATCCTGATCTTATAAATACAGTTGTTCATAATTATATAGTCCGTATTGCTATACATGATTGGAAATTCTCAAAACGTTTTATAATGACATATAAAATGATCGGACAAAATTGATAAACATAACTGGAGAAAAGCGACAAGCGACACATATGTATTAGATGTATTTATTATTGGTCTCACAGACCAATAATACTTTAGTATTTTAAATTCAGATAATAGATTATGCTGCTTTGATTAGTTTAAAGTCTATTTAGTTATTTAACATTCAAAAACATTCATTCGAATGCCGAAACAATTTCTAAAACTTTGAAAAGTAGCTAGAACGTTCTTACACAAAACATTTCAAGTTGCTACTTTTAATAATAAATGTAACTAGGCTTGTTGTTAGTGTTTTATTTACATTATTTTATAAACGTTAGAAAATCTCCTCTGAAGTTTCTGAAAAATTTTAGTAGTTAAAGCAGACAAGTATCAAAGATAATTTTGTATTTTGTGCTGACATTAAATTTCAAAACGATTCCATAATTTATTGAAGTACTTCTATTCCCAATACGCTTAATTTCAAGTTTCTAGTATTGTTCGGATCTTCTGAATTTGATTTTAATAGTTTATACAATTTCAAAATAATGCCCGAGTTTTATTTTCACAGTAGATTTGGTCACAAAACAAGATATGGTCAGTCATCACTGATGCGAGTCATCGTTTACGCGGAAACTTGAATGGCGGTACGCTTCATCGGCCGTGGATGCAGAAGCTCTTAAGGTTGAACCCTCCTCACCAGCTACTCTATAATCTTGCACCACCTGAAATACCAACCTTCTGAGCCCTTATATCCTTGCAGTGTTAAAGTACTTGGTAACTTTTTAAGGTACTAAGATGATTTTATAAAATTTTATTGATTTATTTTTAACACGCCCGTGATAGCTAGCCATTCGATAAATGTTCATACATACCCATTTTTAATTAAATTAATAATAATGATTTTCTTTTCATAACCTTCATACGATACCTATAATTTTGAAGATAACCGAACAAATTTAATTTCAACGGATAGTTTTATCATGGATGGTATGCTTACTTATTTTTGTTCATGGCTAGTTAGAAAGGAGGTATGAACATTGAACAGGTAAGTTAATGGTTTGGTTTGATTTGATACAATCAGAAAAAAGGATCAAAGGTGTCGCAGTACTCAATCAATAAAATTTCATAAAAAATATGTTTCCTCTAGTTATCAAATGGGTGAATGTCGATTTTCTACCGTCTCTTATAATAGGTTGCGGCAAGTTGTTAACGGCTGTGTTTATCATTGTTAGTATATGTCATGTAGGAATTTATAAAATGCCAATATTTTACATTAATAATAGTTTAAGACATGTTTTTAATTTAAACTGTATTTAAGTTTCTAGTTTGCCGCTGCCATTTGTATACGGATGAATTATAGAATTTGTGTCCGACATATCGACTTAGTACACTCGGAAATTCAAAATATTTTATTCTAAATAAAAGAGTTGTTGGGATACTTTCGAAGACACATATTTATAAGCTTTACTTTTCATTATATATTATATGTAGGATTATATTTTTACTTCTTGTACCTTTCGAATGTGTTCTTCTTTAGAGGCTAGTTGTCGCGCAAGCTCGTCTCGACGCCGTTCAAGCTCTGGCTCATGCGATTCATTGAGGCTCTTCTCCACGCGCTCGAACTCACGGTACAAACTGGCATATTCCGCTAAACTCTGCTTTGCCTCTTGGCTGCCCCCACGTCCTTTCGATGTAGCTCCGTCAAAGTCTTCTCGGTGTGTTGGGAGACTGCTTGACAAACATTACTTTAATTGACACAATTCGTATATGAAATTAAGGAATAAACTTACCGAAGCTAAACTCTTGGTATGTTTTTTCTACAATTTAAGAGTCCACCTGGACTGCAGAAGATACATTTAAGATTTTGCGAGAAGGTACATGCAGGTTATCACCTGTATCTCTTGAACCCTTAATCAGATCTTCACAAATTTATAGGGCCACAAGGGAAGTCAAACAAAAGAAAAATTTTCAAAGTTGTTCAAAAATAATCAAATTCCGAAGTTTTTAGGAGGAAGGAGGAATTTATAATCTGCTACTTTTGGAAATTTAGTTTAAAAAATATCACAAATCGTGTCATATTTTTAGTGTAATAAAGTCTTGCTGTTTTAACTAGTTTTGTAGGACGTTTACAGCTGCTACTAGCCGCTTCGTTGATCAGGTGATTAGTGTAGATATATATCAGGACTTCAATCAAGACGAGGTTGGGGTTCGAACGACGTGTAATGAACTTAAGTGATGTACCGTTTTCGGTGACAACAAACTTGCTTACATAAATGAACAACAAAATGCTTACATAAAACTCGAGCGACTCGAACTTACAATAGATATCGTGCAATATTTCTTTCGTTGGGCGCCGGGGTTTTTTATATCATTTTTTAAAGCAAGCAGAGCATTCTTTTTGACGTTTTATAAGATGAACTTGCAGATAGCTCTCTGAATGATCAATCATTAAGGAAGAGAAAAGTAAGTTTATCTGAGTATTATGTTAAGAGAAAAGTAAGTTTATCTGAGTATTATGTTAACGGTCCAGCAGGGCACGCACATGCATTAGTTTACCAACCACCTGGGCGATTACGTCTACTATAAGCCCTAACGCCAATAATGAACACGGTAACAGTATCATAGTTGTTGCTAAATTGTTTATAAAAAAACACATGCCTGCAGTCAGAAGTTCTAATGGAACAAATAGTGTAGCTCACTTATACATTGAGGTGTAGAAGTAGTGGGGACGGGCGATGGCTCTCAGAAACCGCGGCACGATGCCGTCGCCCTCTCGATACATGGCCAGCAGCCGGCTGTAGGACATGCAACGTCGCGACGGCACACGTAGCACTCGCCCGCTCACCCAGATAGCATTCATGCATTCACTCCCGACAGCTGGCTTCTATAAGAGGAATATATAGTTTACACACCACGAGCCTATTAAATTTAGCATCGTATATACTTCTATTATAATTTTTGAAAATTTGTCTATGTTGAACCGAGCCACTAAAGATAAGACCGGCCATTTTGCCTGTCAAAATGAGCACCATGATGTGACGGAATCCATCACATGTAGTTCTAAGAAATCGCAATTTCCAAAACCTAATATATCTATACAAAAAAAATACCGGTAGGCTATTGAGATGACAAATGGATAACGTTTTTTCCTGAGCCCCCTGTGTATAACGAACCATCTGTCGTTCGTGCCAGGCAATTTGCTGGATTCTGCAATAACAATGTACAAAACTAGTGAATTTTTGACTCCAAAATAGAGTATATATAGACGTGTCATTTGAATTTCGGCTCAATTAATGTTGTTAAGGAGTTTATAACAAAAATTTACAAATTTCCATTTATTTATTATTTACGAGTAACAATTTATTAAATGTATCGTCTTATATTATTTGATATATCAAAACCCTAATCTTTTGTATTAAAAAAAAGTTATTCTGCTCAATAGTTTAATTTACTCAAAATCTATACTTCCCATTAAAAATTTAGTATCAATCTCAGCAACGTCCTTAGTAAATTGTGGTTAAAAACTGTATTTTATATCTAATCCCCTGTAGTCTAAATAGACTAATAAGAATACAGGATTTTTACAGACAACTGTCATTGCGTTCTCTAAGTAAAAGTAAAAAATCTAAGTGCAGCATAAAGACAGGAGAACTATCGACAGTTTGAAATATTATAAAGACACAGAAGAAAATAATGACAATTTTGAAGAACATGAGTACCTCTTCAGTGAGTCGTACTAGAAGAAAAATTTTTTTTTACGTAACGATTAAAAACCAAACAAATAGAAACGGATCTGCAAATGTGCAAAAATCCAAAATTTTAAATGTGGGTAAATATTACAAAGGTCTTTTTAAAAAAAGAGAGTACAGCAAAGAAAAGTCGCGGTGGCAGGCATAAAAGTGCATATGCTGAATAACGAAGTAGGAACGAATTTATACAAGGTTTAGAAGATGCAGAACCGCATTATTGTAGAGTCAAATCTACCGTTAGGATGTATTTGTCATCAGAACTTAATAAAAGTAAATCTCTGGAAAATATACCAAAACAAAGTTCAAGATACACCACACCTTAAGGTTAAACAATCGTTTTCCTTGACATTTTAAAGAAAAACTATTACCGTTTCTCTTAAAATTTCGATTTGGATTGCCATAAAAGGATACTTGTTCAAGATGTTTTGGTGTGACTAGAAAAATAGAAACTGCCTCGACAAGTGAAGAAAAGGTAACAGATATAAATCGAAAGCGTATTCACACCTTAAAGTTAAATAGAGCTTTTTATGAATTGTTGAAAGTTCAACTAGAACATACTATTTGATTCTTCTTTGATTGCAAAAAAAAACAACCCACTTCCGCATTATCAGCATTCCCAATTATCCCGTTATTTCAGCAGACAATTTAATATGTATTACTTTATAGTTATTTTCGGAACTTTCACAACCGCTTAAAACAATGTATTTACATACTATTGGTGTGAAAACGAATACTTAAAATTGTCTATTTAAGTTTTCGTTTTAGTTCCATACACTGATCAATCTAGTTATTCCTAAAAACATGCAAAACATATAAGTGTTCGTTTTAGTTACATACATAAGACTATTTCTTGACGACTGTGGAGGCCAGAATAAGAATACAGCTTTCCTGGGCATGTGTACACTTTGGTTATTCTCCTATGCACTATCACATGTAACTCGACATGAAATTATTTTTCCAATGATAGGACACTCATTTTTTAGCTACCCGACTGCATATTTGCAAAATCGAAGAAAAGACCATAAAAAAGCAATCATATGCAATTCAAATATTTATGTAAATTTATTTAAGGAACATGCGACTGTTTATCATTTACCCGATGATGATGTCGAAGTGCGTGATTGGAAGAAAGAAAACACTACAAAACTAAAACCATTAGTATGTTGGCATTTCAGATTCAATCCTTCAAAACGTTTCATGTTGCACAGGGGCCGACAAAACGTTAGTGTTGAAGCGGAAAAAAAATATTGGATTGAAACTAGGCAAACTAAATATATAACAAAATCAGGCCTGCAATTTCGTAGAGGCAATTAAATACCAAGAAAATACAAGACGTTGCAAATTTTCTAAAGAAGCATTTCTGTAAAAACTGGAGAACTATCGACAGTTTGAAACAATGTAAAGACTGAAGAAAATAATGACAATTTTGAAGAACATAAATACCTCTTCAGTGAGTCGTACTAGAATAAAAATAAAATTTTATATTATTACATGAATATAATTTCTTACATTTTAATATTACTGAGTTAGTTTTATTTATACATTCTCAAATTTCATGGAATCGCGCGTTAGTTTTACTTTTTTAGTTCATTAAATTCAAGTCAGGTCTTATATTATTACCAGTGCCACTCTTTTATATTATCACATCCGTATATTAAGAAAGTTAGTATATAAAATCCGCTTCATCCAGTGAGCATAGTAACAAAATCCGTAAGATCATTAACCGAATATTAATATCGGCTACATTCGTTTTTTTACCTTAATTTAGTTGTATGATTATAAACCTAAAAACCTTTTTTGACTTAAATAAGTCACAGATTCGAATAAAATAAATTTACATTAAATGTATAACATAGTATATTTGTAACTGTAACAGAATAGAAAAGTCTAGTACTGTAAAATAGGCCTTTCTGGATCTGACGGATTTTGATATTTACTGAAGTTAGGTTTTACACGACATGTCCAACTAGGTCAGGTATCTCATGCGAAGAGAAAGGAGGGTGACTTCAAAGACAAACAAACGGGCTATGGTGACTTTCGGCATCGATTATGGATTCTGGGAAAATTTTGCGAAGAACCGGGAGCACTGGCCAGACGAGGCAAGGATATCACCGAGGAACATGGTTAATAGCCGCAAGATTCACGACGATTCTTAATTTTCAAGAATTTAAAAGAAACCAAATGATTTTATTTTATAGAACATAACCCAAGATCTGTTAGACATGCCAATAAATTGTTTATACCTAAATGTAATGTTAAATTGTTTCAAAAAAATGCATATTTTATGGCTATTAATATATTTAATAAAATTCCCGATAACATTAAAAGTTTACCGATAAATAAATTTAAGAAAGAATTAACGATATGGTTATTGGATAAATGCTTCTATAGCGTCAGTGAGTATTTTCTAATGCAGAGCCTTAATAAAATCTGACAGGCACATACTCCTAATGTCTATAATAATTGTAATTTACAGTGAATTTGAAAATGATTCATATTGTGAGAATGATATTATGTATTGCGGTGCTTCATAAAATCTAGCAATCCTTTTCTATTATTTCTGGTTTTTGTATAAATAAATTTTCACTTCATATCAATTAAGAGATATTTATAAGATAAATAAAACCAAAATTTGCATGCCAATAAATGGTGAAGTAGGCGGGAATGTAATTTAGTTTAATAAGATCTTCTTGTACCCCTATTTCATGCAACCATGCAACCGTGTACCGCTATTACAGACATGTTATTATTATTATTATTATTATCTACTAGCTGTCTTTAGAAAAAAAATCATCACGACGGCTTTTATTTCATTAACTTGTCTAATTAATTAAATTAATTAAAAAGATATATGATCTGCTTGTTTGCTATCTTATAATATATAAAAAAGGCATGCATGTTTTTATGTAAAGAGTTATGAAAGTAAAAGAAGCAATACAAGTCTGTTTTGATCTTGATATATGGCACTCAATACTCTCTGTGTCCAATGTAACGGATTTGTCATGAAGATTTGTATGTATGTTTGTACAAAGATCTTATCCACACAAAATTGTACTCTATATAAGCTATGTACACAATAAAGAGAATGTGACCTAGTGTGTAACCTTGCGGTAGCCCCAAGTACCTTTATTATAAAATTATGCATATACTCACTCAAATTCACTGGGACAGTGTGGACAATGATACTTAGCTCCTGAATGCCAATCCTCGTGTCGTCTGGCTGTGCATCTAAAAAGTAATGACTCTGATTAAACCAATCGAAATTGTTTATTAGAGCTGCGTAGGCAGGTAGTCGTAAATATACTTCATGACTTATTTAAATAAATTATTAAATTAAAGGTAACCCACAACCGCAGTGACAAGCATTTGTTATATCATAGGATAGCAACCAAGCAGATGATTCTCCTGATGAAGAATCTGAAAGATATCATCATCTATAAACATCAGAGATGATACTGGTGTGCTTGGTGTGGTTGCTATCCACGTTATAGGGATAGAATGCCAAATTTACTTGCTACCTTACTTCCTAAACCTGAACACAAGAGTGACAGGCGATTACGCATTTGCGCCTAGAATAGGTAAGGCAACGGTTCGAATCGAAGACTTTACAGAACTCTGTTATCTAGTTAATAGTTAGTGGCATGTATGAGCCTTCTCTCGAGGAAAAAATTTTAGTACGAGAAGGGTCAAAGAAGCAGTAAGACAGTTGATGTTTTTTACAGTCGGAGCCTAGATTAATACAGGACAGCAGAATGTTAGATAGGGACAACCTAAACCAAGCACACACTATTGAATGTCGCATGGTGCAAATTTCAATGCCAAATCCATTTTTGGTTACTTTCGCGTTGTTTTATATCATATCAAGCATATGAAAGAGACATCATCTAAGTTATTAGAGATGTTTATGGTGCATTGCTATCTGAGTGGCGATGTTGGAATGGCCACATGTATAAATTTACCGGCAACCCTTACCCTCTAATCCGCAACACGAGAACGAAGCGCACTG
>DWSV010000002.1:0-15388 GCA_018237225.1 Emesis ocypore | reverse complement strand
AATTTATCATTTGATCAAATACCTCTTTTTATTTGATCAGTAGGTATTACAGCTCTTTTACTTTTATTATCTTTACCTGTATTAGCAGGAGCCATTACTATACTATTAACAGATCGTAATTTAAATACATCATTTTTTGATCCCGCAGGAGGAGGAGATCCAATTTTATATCAACATTTATTCTGATTTTTTGGACATCCTGAAGTTTATATTTTAATTTTACCTGGATTTGGAATTATTTCCCATATTATTTCCCAAGAAAGAGGTAAAAAAGAAACATTTGGATCTTTAGGAATAATTTATGCTATAATAGCAATTGGTTTATTAGGATTTATTGTTTGAGCTCATCATATATTTACTATTGGAATAGATATTGATACTCGAGCTTATTTTACTTCAGCTACAATAATCATTGCTGTTCCTACAGGAATTAAAATTTTTAGTTGATTAGCAACTCTTCATGGAACTCAAATTTCTTTAAATCCTCCAATATTATGAAGATTAGGATTTGTTTTTCTTTTTACTGTAGGAGGATTAACTGGAGTAATTTTAGCTAACTCTTCAATTGATATTACTCTTCATGATACATATTATGTAGTAGCCCATTTTCACTATGTTTTATCTATAGGAGCAGTATTTGCCATTTTTGCAGGATTTATTCATTGATATCCATTATTTACTGGTTTAGCAATAAATTCTTTTTATTTAAAAATTCAATTTATTACTATATTTATTGGAGTAAATTTAACATTTTTTCCCCAACATTTTTTAGGTTTAGCAGGTATACCACGACGTTATTCAGATTATCCTGATAGTTTTATTTCATGAAATGTTATCTCTTCATTAGGATCTTATATATCATTATTATCTATATTAATAATAATAATTATTATTTGAGAATCTATAATTAATCAACGATTAATTTTATTTTCATTAAATATAGCATCATCTATTGAATGATATCAAAATTTACCCCCTGCTGAACATTCTTATAATGAACTTCCTATTTTAAGTAATTTCTAATATGACAGATTATATGTAATGGATTTAAACCCCATTTATAAAGGAATATCCTTTTTTTAGAAATGGCAACATGATCTAATTTAAATTTCCAAAATAGTAATTCACCTTTAATAGAACAAATTATTTTCTTTCATGATCATACTTTAATTATTTTAATTATAATTACAATTTTAGTTTCATATATTACTATAACTTTATTTTTCAATAAATTTATTAATCGATTTTTATTAGAAAATCAAATAATTGAATTAATTTGAACTATTTTACCAGCTATTACTTTAATTTTTATTGCATTACCATCTTTACGATTATTATATTTATTAGATGAAATAAATAATCCCTTAATTACTATTAAATCTATTGGACATCAATGATATTGAAGTTATGAATATTCAGATTTTAATAATATTGAATTTGATTCTTATATAATTCAATCTAATAAATTAAATGATTTTCGTCTTTTAGATGTTGATAATCGTATTATTCTCCCTATAAAAAATCAAATTCGTATTTTAATTACTGCTACAGATGTTATTCATTCATGAACTATCCCATCTATAGGAATTAAAGTAGATGCTAACCCTGGGCGATTAAATCAAGCAAGATTTTTTTTAAATCGTCCAGGAATTTTTTATGGACAATGTTCAGAAATTTGTGGTGCTAATCATAGTTTTATACCTATTGTAATTGAAAGTATTTCAATTAAAAACTTTATTAATTGAATTAATAATTATTCTTCATTAGATGACTGAAAGCAAGTACTGGTCTCTTAAACCATTTCATAGTAAATTAGCATTTACTTCTAATGAAAGAATTAGTTAAACCATAACATAAATATGTCAAATTTAAATTATTACTTAAATAATATTCTTTTATTCCTCAAATAATACCTATTAATTGAATTATATCATTTATTTTTTTTATTATTATTTTTATTATTTTTAATATTATAAATTATTATATTTTTAATTATAATTTTAATAATAAAAATAATTCAAATAAAAAAAATTATAATAAAAATATTTACTGAAAATGATAAATAATTTATTTTCTATTTTTGATCCTTCAACTAATTTATTAAATTTATCATTAAATTGACTAAGAACATTAATTGGATTAATATTTATCCCATATTCATTTTGATTTTTTCCAAATCGATTATTTTTATTTTGAAATTTTATTATTTTTAAACTTCATAAAGAATTTAAAAATCTATTAGGAAACTCAAAAAATAATAATGGATCAACATTCATTTTTATCTCATTATTTTCTTTTATTTTTTTTAATAATTTTTTAGGATTATTCCCATATATTTTTACTAGAACTAGTCATTTAAATATTTCTCTATCTTTATCTTTATCTTTATGATTAAGATTTATAATTTATGGATGATTAAATAACACTCAACACATATTCATTCATTTAATTCCTCAAGGAACTCCTTATATTTTAATACCTTTTATAGTTTTAATTGAAACTATTAGTAATATTATCCGACCAGGAACATTAGCTGTTCGATTAACAGCTAATATAATTGCAGGACATCTATTATTAACTCTTTTAAGAAGAAGAAGAAATAATTTACCTAATTATTTATTAATTATTTTAATTCTTGTTCAAATTTTATTATTAATACTTGAATCAGCAGTAGCAATTATTCAAGCCTATGTAATCACTGTATTAAGAACCTTATATTCTAGCGAAATTAATTAATGTCTATAAATTTTAGTCACCCATACCATTTAGTTACTCAAAGACCTTGACCTTTAACTAGTGCAATTGGTACAATAACATTAGTTACAGGACTAATTAAATGATTCCATAATTTTAATATAAATTTAATAATATTAGGATATTTAATTATTATTATATCTATATATCAATGATGACGAGATATTTATCGAGAAAGTACCCTTCAAGGATGTCATACAATTCTTGTATCAAAAGGACTTCGATGAGGAATAATTCTTTTTATTATTTCAGAAGTATTTTTCTTTATTTCTTTTTTTTGAGCATTTTTTCATAGAAGATTATCACCAAATATTGAAATTGGATCTTCTTGACCTCCTTTAAATATTACCCCATTTAATCCTTTCCAGATTCCTCTTCTTAATACAATTATTTTAATTACATCTGGTATAACTGTAACATGAGCTCATCATGCATTAATAGAAAATAATTATACTCAAACCTCACAAAGATTATTTATTACTATTACATTAGGAATTTACTTTACTATTCTTCAAGGATATGAATATATTGAAGCTCCATTTTCTATTGCTGATAGAATTTATGGATCAACATTTTTTATAGCAACTGGATTTCACGGATTACATGTTATCATTGGCACTACTTTCTTATTAGTATGTTATCTACGACATTTAAATTATCATTTTTCTATAAATCATCATTTTGGATTTGAAGCAGCAGCATGATATTGACATTTTGTAGATGTTGTTTGATTATTTCTTTATATTTCCATTTATTGATGAGGTAATTAAAATTATTTTATATTTATATAATATATTTAGTATATTTGATTTCCAATCAAAAAGTTTAATAATTTTAATATAAATAATTATTTTAATATTTTACTTATTTTTAATTTTTTTTAGCTTTTCCATTTTATTAATAACTTTATCTTTAATTTTATCTAAAAAATCTTTAATAGACCAAGAAAAATGTTCCCCTTTTGAATGTGGATTTGACCCTAAATCAATTGCCCGTATTCCATTTTCATTACATTTTTTTTTAATTACTATGATTTTTTTAATTTTTGATGTAGAAATTGCTTTAATTTTCCCAATAATTCCACTTTTTAAAATAGTTAATTTTATTATTTGAACTAAAATTAGTTTATTTTTTATATTAATATTATTAATTGGACTTTACCATGAATGAAATCAAAATATACTTAATTGAATTATTTAGGATTTTAGTTTAATTAAAACATTTGATTTGCATTCAAAAATTATTGTTAATCAATTTATCTTAAATATGAAGCAATTAATGCATTTAATTTCGACTTAAAAGAAAGAGTTAATTACTCCTTATTTATTAATTGAAACCAAAATAGAGGTATTTCACTGTTAATGAAATTATTGAATTTTTAATTCCAATTAATTATATATATATATATATATATATATATATGAAATATATAATAATTAGGCTTCTAACTTAATTTATAGTGATTAATATCATTAATATTTCTATTATATATATATATATATATATATATTTATATAGTTTATTAAAACATTACATTTTCATTGTAAAAATAAAATAATAATTTTTATAAATATAACTATTATATTTAAAGATTTTTTAATCACCTTAATATCTTCAATATTAAACTCTAATTTTAAGCTATTTAAATAAAATAATATTACTATATATAAAATTATTATTCACAATATAAATCTAAATAAATATAATTTTATATTATTTAATTGAAAAATATTATAAATAATAGAATTTATTTTTACAATATTATATAAACCTACCCCTCTATATAATTCTCTTCAACCTATATCAATATTTTTAATTAATTTTTGACCTATAATTATAAAATGATAATTTAAACCATAAGTTGATAATCTAGGTATAAATCATATTAATGATAAAAAAGATCTTAATTCATAAGTTAATAAAAACTTATTTATTCTATAAATATTTATACTTCTAATAATTAATCCAAAAATTAATCCAATAATTACAACATAAATAACTATCATTTTTATATTAAAAGGTAAATAAATTATGTAAGGATAGGAATAAATTAATCATCTTAATATACTACCAGAAATTAAACTTATAAATAATAAAACTAATATTCTTTTAATTATTGTATAATCTTCATCGTATAAATTATAAATTCTTATTAAATTAAAATCATTTACTATTAAATATATTAATATACGAATTGTATAAAACATAGTTATTCCAGTTGAAACATAATATAAATAAAAAATCATTAAATTTAAATTTCTTATACTAACTATTTCTAAAATTAAATCTTTAGAATAAAAACCCGCTAAAAAAGGAATACCACATAAAGCTATATTTGAAATATTTAAACATAATCTAGTCAATGGAATATATATTCTAATTCCCCCTATATAACGAATATCTTGAATATTATTTATAAAATGAATTACTATTCCAGCACACATAAATAATAAAGCTTTAAATATAGCATGAGTTAATAAATGAAAAAATGCTAAATCATTAAATCCTATTCTTAAAATTCTTATTATTAGACCTAACTGTCTTAATGTTGATAAAGCAATAATTTTTTTTAAATCAAACTCATAATTAGCAGAAATTCCAGACATTAATATAGTTAATCCAGATAATAATAATAAAATTTTAATAAAAAAAACATTTATAATTAATTCATTAAATCGAATTAATAAATAAACCCCAGCAGTAACTAAAGTAGATGAATGAACTAAAGCAGAAACAGGAGTAGGAGCTGCTATAGCTGCAGGTAATCAAGATCTAAATGGAATTTGAGCTCTTTTAGTTATAGCAGCTAAAATAATTATTAAACCAATAAAATTTATAATATAATCATTTAATATAAAATTTATGTAAAAAATATAATTTCAACTACCATAATTTAATATTCATGAAACAACTATTAAAATTATTACATCACCAATTCGATTTGATAAAGCTGTTAATATCCCAGCATTATAAGATTTCATATTTTGATAATAAATTACTAAACAATAGGAAACTAATCCTAAACCATCCCATCCTAAAAAAATTCTAATAATATTAGGACTAATAATTAATAAAATTATAGAAAAAACAAATAATAAAACTAAAATAATAAAACGATTTAAATTTAATTCCGAAGACATATAACTTTTTCTATAATAAATTACTACAGAAGAAATTAAACTAACAAATATTATAAATAATAATGATATTCAATCTAATAAAATTGATATAACAATATTTATCGAACTAAATGAAATAATTTCTCATTCTAAAAAAATTACCATATTATTTATAATAAAATAAATCATAAAAAAAAAATTTATTAATATAAAAAAAAATAAAAAAAAAAATCTTAGAAAACAAATCGAATTTTTATTATTTTGATTTATATATATATATATAATAATTTGAAAAGATTTAATCTTATTTTTGATTCCACAAATCAATATTTTTATTTAAATTATTCAAATAAAATCAAATTATAAAATAATCTACTTTTAAAATTAATATATTTAAAGGCAATCAATGTAATATTAATATTAAATATTCACGAGAAACTCCCCCATAAAAACTATAAATCCCAAAATTATATTTTCCATGTTGTGTAAAAGAATAAAGATATAATCTATAAGCAGCTCTAAAAAAAGAAATTAATATTAATATAACTATAGAAATTCTTGATCAACTTATTAATCTAATAATTAATCTAATTTCTCCTATTAAATTTAACGAAGGGGGAGCTGCTATAGAAGAAGATAATAATAAAAATCATCATAATCTTATTGAAGGTATAAAATTTATTATTCCTTTATTTAAAAATATTCTTCGTCTTCTTAAACGTTCATAATTAATATTAGATAAACAAAATATACCTGAAGAACATAAACCATGACCAATTATTATAATATAGGAACCTATATATCCTCAATAATTTATAGTTATAATTCCACCAATTACTAACCCTATATGAGCAACCGAAGAATAAGCAATTAAAGATTTAATATCAATTTGACATAAACATTTTAATCTAATATAAGTACCCCCCACTAATCTAATAATAATTCATAAATAACCTAATTTTAAATTTACTTTTTGTATTAAAATTAAAATTCGCATTAAACCATATCCTCCTAATTTTAATATTACCCCAGCTAAAATTATTGAACCTGAAATAGGTGCTTCCACATGAGCCTTAGGTAATCATAAATGTACAAAATACATTGGTATTTTTACTAAAAAAGCTAAAATTATAGAAAAATATAATAATATTATATTTAATCTATTAAATTTTAATAAATATATTATTATATAATTTACTTCCCTATAAATATAAAAAATACCTAATAATAAAGGTAAAGATATAAATAAAGTATAAAATAATAAATATATACCAGCTTGAATACGTTCAGGTTGATATCCTCATCCAATAATTAACATTAAAGTAGGAATTAAACTAGCTTCAAAAAATATATAAAATATAAATAAATTTATAACTCTAAAAGTTAAATATAATATTAATAATAATATTAAAATATTTATCATAAAAAAATTTAAATAAAAATTATCTTGATATAATTTTTCTCTTGCTATTATTATTAAAGAACAAATTCAAATTCTTAATAAAATTATACCAAAAGAAATTAAATCAATTCCTATTATATATCTTAAATTTGTAAAATTTAAAATATTAATAGATAAATTCATAAATATAAATATTAATAATAATAATATTATTTGAATTATTCAAAATATTTTTTTTTTAAAACAAAAAATTATTATAAATAAAATTATTAATAAAAATTTTATCATTTAAATTAAATTAAATCTTTGAAAATAATCATTTCCATAAGTACGAACTATTGAAACTAAAATTGATAAACCTAAAGCTCCTTCACAAACTGATAACACTAAAAAAACTATTAATATATATATATTATTATTAATTATTATTAAATAAATTATTATTAAAAAATAAATTCTTAATACAATAAATTCTAATCTTATTAATATAATTAATAAATGTTTTCGTTTAAACACAAAAATTAAATTACCAATTATAAATATTAAAAAAATAATATAAATTATATTTATCATTTGTTTTTATAGTTTAATGTTAAAACATTGATCTTGTAAATCAAAAATAAGATTAATTCTTTAAAATCATCAAAGAAAAAGTATTACTTTATCAATAATCTCCAAAATTATTATTTTATTTAAACTATTCTTTGATATTTTAAAAATATTTTTAACACTATATTTAATTTTTATTTCATTTTTTATAATTTTTTTAAATCATCCATTATCATTGGGATTATTTATTTTAATTCAAACTTTAATTTTATGTTTATTATCAGGTATAATAATTTATTCATATTGATTTTCTTATATTTTATTCTTAACTTTTATAGGAGGATTATTAGTATTATTTATTTATGTTTCAAGAGTTGCATCTAATGAATTATTCAAATTTTCTTTTAACATAAAAATTTACTTAATAATTTTTACTATAATTAATTTTTTTATTAGAATTTTTTTATTTAACAATTTACATCTAATTAATTTTATAATAAATATAGATATAGATAACATCTTTAACAATTTTTTATTTATAAATAATGAAAATAATATTAATTTATCTAAATTATATAATGAACAAACATATTTAATAATAATAATAATAATTATTTATTTATTTATCACATTAATTGCAGTAGTTAAAATTACTAATATTTTTTTTGGACCTTTACGATCTTTTAATTAAACCTAATGATAAATAAATTTAAATCTATTCGAAAAACTCACCCTATTATTAAAATTATTAATGGATCATTAATTGATTTACCCACACCTTCTAATATTTCATCTTGATGAAATTTTGGCTCTTTATTAGCTTTATGTTTAATTATTCAAATTTTAACAGGATTATTTTTAACTATATATTATAATGCTAATATTGAATTAGCATTTTATAGAGTTAATTACATTTGCCGAAATGTAAATTATGGATGATTAATTCGAACTTTACATGCAAATGGGGCATCTTTTTTTTTTATTTGTATTTATTTACATATTGGACGAAATATTTATTATGAATCATTTAATTTAAAGTTTACTTGAATAGTAGGTATTATTATTTTATTTGTTTTAATAGCAACAGCATTTATAGGTTATGTTTTACCTTGGGGACAAATATCCTTTTGAGGAGCAACTGTAATTACAAATTTATTATCTGCCATTCCATATTTAGGAACTATATTAGTTAACTGAATTTGAGGAGGATTTGCTGTCGATAACGCCACATTAACTCGATTTTATACTTTTCATTTTCTTTTACCTTTTATTATTTTAATATTAACTATAATTCATTTATTATTTTTACATCAAACAGGATCTAATAATCCACTAGGTATTAATAGAAACTTAGATAAAATCCCATTTCATCCATTCTTTTTATTCAAAGATTTAATTGGATTTATTATTTTAATTATATCATTAACTATATTAACTTTAATTAATCCTTACATATTAGGGGATCCAGATAATTTTATTCCAGCTAATCCTTTAGTAACCCCTATTCACATTCAACCTGAATGATATTTTTTATTTGCTTATGCTATTTTACGATCAATTCCTAATAAATTAGGCGGAGTAATTGCTTTAGTAATATCTATTTTAATTTTAGTTATTTTACCATTTACATATAACAAAAAAATTCAAGGCATTCAATTTTATCCTTTAAATCAAATTTTATTTTGATTTATAGTCTCAACAATTATTCTTTTAACTTGAATTGGAGCTCGACCAGTTGAAGATCCATATGTTATTGTAGGACAAATTTTAACTATTTTTTATTTTTCTTATTATATTATTAACCCTTTTATTAATAAAATTTGAGATAAATTTATTTTTAATTTTTAATTAATGAGCTTGTATTTAAGCATTTGTTTTGAAAACTTAAAAAAGAATTTATTATTCTATTAATTTATACTAATTTTATTTGTTTTAAAAAAAAATTTTAATTCCTAAAAAAAATAATAAAAAATTTAAAGAAATAGGTAAATAAATTTTTCAACATAAATACATTAATTTATCATAACGATAACGAGGTAAAGTCCCTCGAACCCAAATAAAAATAAAAGAAATTAATCTTAATTTTAAATAAAATATTAAACTTAAATCGTAACCTCCTATATAAAGTAAAACAAATAATATTCTTATAAATAAAATTATTGAATATTCTGCTAAAAAAATTAATGCAAATCTCCCTCTTCTATATTCAGTATTAAATCCAGAAACTAATTCTCTTTCCCCCTCAGCAAAATCAAAAGGTGTACGGTTAGTTTCAGCCATTAATGAAGAAATAAAGCATAATCTTAAAGGAAATATTAATAATAAAAATCAAATATTTATTTGATAATTATTAAAATTTATTATATTTAAATTTATAATTAAAATCAATCTTGATATTATAATTAAAGCTAATCTCACTTCATAAGAAATTGTTTGAGCTACAGCCCGTAAACCCCCCAATAATGAATAATTTGAATTTGAAGATCATCCTGATATTAATAAAATATAAACTCCTATTCTAGTACAACATAAAAAAAATATTGCACCTAAATTAAAAGAAATTAAATTAAAATAATAAGGAATTAACATCCAAATTATTAAAGATATTAAAAATCCAATAATAGGAGAACCATAATAAATTAAATAATTAGAATAATTAGGATAAACTATTTCTTTATTAAATAACTTAATTCCATCAGAAAAGGGTTGTAATAATCCTATAAAACCTAATTTATTTGGACCTTTACGAATTTGAATATAACCTAAAACTTTTCGTTCCAATAAAGTTAAAAAAGCTAATCTAATTAAAACTCCAATTATTAAAATCAATATACCAATAATAATAATAATTATATCTATTAATATCATATTACTATCTATATAATAAATTATATATTTATGAATTCTAAAATCATTACATTTTTCTGACAAAATAGTTAATAAATTTAATTATTAATATTCTTTTTTATAAAATTATTTTAAATATTTATTCCTTTCGTACTAAAATATTTCATTTTTCTAAAGATAGAAACCAACCTGGCTTACACCGGTTTGAACTCAGATCATGTAAGATTTTAATGATCGAACAGATCAAAAATTTTAAACTTTTGCATTTAAATTTTATCTTAATCCAACATCGAGGTCGCAAACTTTTTTTTTTATTTGTACTAAAAAAAAATATTACGCTGTTATCCCTAAGGTAATTTAATCTTTTAATCATTAATAATGGATCATTAATTCACTTATTTATGTAATTTTTTAAAAAAAGTTTATTTAATTTTTTTATCACCCCAACAAAATATTTTTACTTCTTATTTTATAAAATTTAATATAATATTATAAATAATAAAAATATTAAACTCTATAGGGTCTTCTCGTCTTTTAAAATTATTTTAGCTTTTTAACTAAAAAATTAAGTTCTAATTATAATATAGAGACAGTTTATATTTCATTAAATCTTTCATTCAAGTCTCCATTTAAAAGACTATTGATTATGCTACCTTTGTACAGTCAATATACTGCAGCCCTTTAATTTTTATCAGTGGGCAGATTAGACTTTATATTATTATCAAAAAGACATGTTTTTGTTAAACAGGTGAATATAAATGTTTGCCGAATTCCTTTTTATTAATTTTTTAATTTTAAATAAATTATTATTAATTAATTTATACTAATTTTATCATTATATTTTTATTTTTTTTATTAAAAATAATTATTTTATAAAAAATTAAATCCAATAAAATTTTTTTTTAGTTAAAATAATTTATAATAAATTTTAATTTATAAACAATATAAATATTAAAAATTTTAATTTAATTTTATATTTATTATAAAAATTTAATTTAAAGCTTATCCCTTAAAATATTTAAGTTAAATTTTATAAAAATTAATTAATTAATTTTTATAAAATTTAACTTTAAAATTAAATTTTTTTCTAAAATAATTAGATATTTTTTTAAACGATTAACATTTCATTTCAAATCAATTATTAAAAATAATTATATAACATTAAATTTTTTAATTAATTATCTCTTAAAAATTCGAAATTTATTTATATAAATTAAATATTTAATAAACTCTGATACACAAGATACAATAACTTAAATTTACTTTTAATTAATTTTATTTTCATTTTTTTCAAATTTCTTTCACAATACTATTTCACTATAAAAATTTTAATTTTTTCTATTTAAATACTTTAACCCCCATTATAATATTTAATATTAAAATTATTTTTATTATTTAATTTATATTTAATTTTTTTATTTCAAATTAATCAATTTATTAATTTCTTTTCAATGTAAATGAAATACTTTTACAAGCTCTAATTTGATCTTTCTAGAAACACTTTCCAGTACCTCTACTTTGTTACGACTTATTTCAATTTTTAAATGAAAGTGACGGGCAATATGTACATACTTTAATTTTTAATCATTTTATTAAACTAAATAAAATTACTTTTAAATCCACCTTCATTTTCATATTTTAAAAAAAAATCCATTTAAATAAATTTATTGTAATCCATTATATTCTTAATTATAATCTACATCTTGATTTGAATTAATTTAAATCATAATTTTTAAATATTATTTTTATAAAAAAATATTTTTTTAACAACGATATATAAAATTTTAAATTAAGTAAATTTATTCGTGGATTATCAATTATTAAACAGATTCCTCTAAATGAACTAAAATACCGCCAAATTATTTAAGTTTCAATAAATAATTATTTACTATTTTAGTATTTTATTATTAAAATTTTATAATAGGGTATCTAATCCTAGTTTATTTATAAATTTCTTAATTCATAATTTTTTTATAAATTTTTCTTAAATTTAAATTTTACCTTATAATTTAATATTTAATTTAAATAAAAATATTTAATATAAACTGAAAAAATTTATTTTAATTATTTGTATAACCGCAACTGCTGGCACAAAATTAGTTATTAATTATAATATTACTAAATCTTAATTTCTTAAATTTTTAAATTTAATTACTATATTATTAATATAAATATTTTTAAAATAATTATAAATTAATACTAAAATTTATATGTAAAATAAAATAATAATAAATTTACAAACTATAAAAAATTTTTTTTATAGTATATTTTTTTTAAATAGATTTTTTTTTTTTTTTTTTATATTAAATTTAATAATAATATTAAAAAATTAATAATCTTTTCTTATTTTTTTTATAATATTTATATTAAAAATTAATATAAATTATAAATCAATTAATATAAAAAATAAATAATTAAAAATTAAAATAAATAAATTAATTAAATTTTATTTAATTAATTTTAAATATATAATTATAATAATTAAATAAATAATTATAAATATAATAATTAATTAAATATTTAATATATATATATATATATACATATTTATATATGTATATTTAATTTATTTAAAAACAAATTTAAATGAAATTTATTTAATAATTATTTTATAAGTGTTTATATAAATATAAATATTAAATTATTTTTAATATTTTTTATATAAATATAAAAAATTAAAAATAAGCTAAATTAAGCTTTTGGGCTCATACCTCAAATATAAAGGAAATCCTTTTTTTTAAACTATAATAAAGTGCCTGATAAAAAGGATTATTCTGATAGGATAAATTATGTAATTTTTTACCTTTATTATATTTTATAGAATCAAACTATATCTAATAATATCAAAAATTACTGTGCATCTTACACTAAAATATATTAAGAATTTCTAATTCTTTTAAGATTTAATTCTTATTTTATATTTACTTTTATTTTAATTCTAATAAAATATTTTTTATTTTTATTTTATTTTTTAGTACTTTAATTTCTATTTCATCTAATTCTTGATTAGGTTGTTGAATTGGATTAGAAATTAATCTTCTTAGATTTATCCCCCTAATTTCTAATTCTAATAATATATTTAATTCAGAAGCTTCTCTTAAATATTTTTTAATTCAAACAATTGCATCAATTAATTTTTTATTTTCAATTTTATTAAATTTAATTTTATTAAAAAATTTTGAAATTAATTATTTAATTTCTATTTTAATTAATTCTTCTTTATTTTTAAAAATAGGAGCAGTACCATTCCATTTCTGATTTCCAAATATTATTGAAGGAATATCTTGATTAAACTGTTTTATTTTAATAACTTGACAAAAAATTTCCCCCATAATTTTATTATCTTATTATTTTAATAAAAACTTTTTAATTTTAATCATAATTTTAAATGTAATTATTGGGTCTTTAGGGGGCATTAATCAAACTTCTTTACGTAAATTAATGGCATTTTCTTCAATTAATAATTTAGGATGAATATTATCTACTTTAATAATCAGTGAAAATTTATGATTATTATATTTTTTAATATATAGGTTTTTAATTAGTATAATATGTTTTTTATTTTATAGTATAAATTTATTTTATATCAATCAAATTTATAATTTTAATATTAATTTTATAATTAAAATATCAATTTTAATTAATTTTTTTTCATTAAGAGGATTACCACCTTTCTTAGGATTTTTTCCTAAATGAATTATTATTAATTTTTTAATAAATAATAATTTATATTTAATTTCATTTATTTTTATTATAATAAGTTTAATTATATTATTTTTTTACACTCGAATTATATATTCCTCATTATTATTTTTTAATTACAAATTTAAATGATTTAAAATTTTTATTAAAAATAAATCAATAATTTATATTAATTATTTTAATTTTTTATCTTTATTAGGAATAATTTTTAGAACCTTATTTTTTTTTTAAGATTTTAAGTTAATATAAACTAATAATTTTCAAAATTATTTATAAAGATAATTTATTCTTTAAGTCTTAGTATAATTATACTCCTTAAAATTTGCAATTTTATATCATTATTTGAATATAAGACAATTTTAATAAAAGAGAAACATCTCGTTAATAAATTTACAATTTATCGCTTAAACTCAGCCATTTTATTGCGAAAATGATTTTTTTCTACTAATCATAAAGATATTGGAACATTATATTTTATTTTTGGAATTTGAGCAGGAATAGTAGGTACATCTTTAAGTTTATTAATTCGAATAGAATTAGGAACTTCAGGATCTTTAATTGGAGATGATCAAATTTACAATACTATTGTCACAGCTCATGCTTTTATTATAATTTTTTTCATAGTTATACCAATTATAATTGGAGGATTTGGTAATTGATTAGTTCCATTAATATTAGGAGCCCCAGATATGGCTTTCCCACGAATAAATAATATAAGATTTTGATTATTACCTCCATCATTAATCTTATTAATTTCAAGAAGAATTGTTGAAAATGGAGCTGGAACAGGATGAACAGTGTACCCCCCACTTTCATCTAATATCGCTCATGGAGGATCATCAGTAGATCTAGCCATTTTTTCTCTTCATTTAGCTGGTATTTCTTCTATTCTAGGAGCAATCAATTTTATTACTACTATTATCAATATACGAATTAATAATTTATCATTTGATCAAATACCTCTTTTTATTTGATCAGTAGGTATTACAGCTCTTTTACTTTTATTATCTTTACC
>DWSV010000001.1:0-17388 GCA_018237225.1 Emesis ocypore | reverse complement strand
GGAGTTCTAAGTGGTTGGCGAAGAGTTCGGCGCGGTCCTCGGCTCGGTACCGAGGTGTGCCGTCGGGGTGTAACAGGGGGCGGACCGGATCAGGAGTACTGGTGAACTGGCGACATAGACGATGGAGAGAGTTCCAATCGTCATCTGCCGCCTCCAGTCTCCTATCCCAACTCACGGCAACCAGATCCTCCAGGTCCTTCTTCACCTCTTCCATGAGGCGGTTGAGGGAACACCAAGACACCGAGTGATTTGCCACAGACGGCGGAGAGCGCGTTTCCGGGAGATCTTCTCTCGGATCCGGCCGGGGAGAGGGGGAGAAGTCCTACGGGAGGAGGGGGGTAACGAAGCAGCCAGAGTGGCTGCTTGTATGCTAGAAGTTAGCTCAGAGGCTAGGAGATTTACGTCCGAAGGTGTTGAGACGGGGCGTGTTGGGGTCCTGGTCTCCATTTCATGGTGAAACTTCGACCAGTTGACCAGCAGTCGGGGAGGAGGGATTCGGAGGGAGTTTGGGAAGCCCCATAATGAATACATCACCGGGAGGTGATCGGAGCCCATGTCCTCCGGGATGGCCACTGCTGATGGGCAGCTGGGCAGGTCCTTATGGACGGAGAAGTCAATTGTTGACGGCATGTATCTGTCGTTATGGGGGAAATGCGTCGGGGCTTCAGGGGCGCATATGTTGTACCCCTGTGCCTCAGCGTAGTTAAAAAGCTGGGTACCCTGGATGCTGTCCCTGATGCAGTGCCAGGCTGTGTGGTGGCAATTCCAGTCACCAGCAACCAGGATGGGGGTCGGGGATGTCATTAATGTCTGGACGTCTGTGACATCCAGAGGAGAAGTAGGGGGTCTATATATTACGAAAATCCGCACGGGTCTGTCGCCTACTGTTAGCTCAAGGCCCAGTGCGGAGAATGACGGGAGTTTAACTGGGGGAAGTGGGGTATGTTGGACTTTTCGCCGGACGAGGATCAATAGCCCCCTATAGTAAAAGTGGCCAGAGTGCTCGTCCAGGCGATAGTCGAAAAAGTTTGGTAATTTAAATTTGTCCCCAGGTCCCAGGTGCGTTTCGCAAATCAACGCGATGTCCGCATCCTGTTCCCTGAGGAGGGCTTTTAATATAGGCTTTGGGCGGCTCCTGAGGCCGTTGGCATTCCATGCCAGAATTTTGAGAGGCCTATCCATAATTGGCATGAAGAGTGGCTAGGCCTCTCAGAATTACGGGGACCGGGTCTTTACCCGCCCGTATGGCTTGCAAGATGTTGAGTAGAAGTTCAATTGTTGTGTCTATGGAGTTATTGGTCTGTGGGGCGTTAGCAGTTTCAATCCCCATTAGTGGTGGGATTGGTTGCTGGCGCTGTGTGGGACGGGGCAGGGCTGATGGCTGCACAGCTCCTGTCGGGGCAGATTTATTGGGGACGGATTTGTTCGGGGCAGAAATATTGGGTGCATTCTGTGTCGGTGCAGATTTGTTGGGCTGTATATTAGTTTGTGACATTAGCGAACCTGGCGGATTTAGCTGGGAAGCTAGTTCCGCCATATTGTCTATGGCCTTTCTGCTCCTTTTCCTCCTTTTACGGGGGGGCAGGGGGGTTTCATTTAACGGATTGTTTGCCGGGGGCATTAGTGTTGTTATGTTCTGGTTTATGGCAGGGTTTGGTTGGTTGTTTGGGATATTTGGTATAGCTACCGGGTGACCAGCCCGTTGGTTATGTACTGAGCGTGGGATTATAGCGGAAGTCAGTGGGACAGTACCTGCTAGCTTGTTTCTTGCTTCCCTGCGGAACACGGGGCACGAAGTGTGGTTCGCCGTGTGCGCTCCGCCGCAGTTCGCGCAGGTCGGCGGCTGATCTCGTGGGCGAGGGCAGTCCCTCGCGAAGTGTTCCTCGCCGCATCGCACGCATCTCTGCGGGCGATGGCAATTATGGCTCGAGTGCCTGAAGAGCTGGCAGCGGTGGCATTGTGCCGGGCCCTTCTTGCCACGCCAGGCCTCGATGATAACCCCCGGCATACAGAGCATTTCAGTCACTCCATATATGCCGGGGATTGTGTCGGCGGTGCGCTGCAGGACTGCCAGGAAGATGCATCCCGGGCGTCCCGCGCGAGCGCGGATCGGCCGCACGAATTCCGGGGCGAACCCCAGGTCCCGCAGCTCCTGCAGGATCTCCTCCGGCGGCGTCTCTGCTGGTAGTCCTCTGATTGCAACCTTCAGATTTCTCTCCTGTGGCAGTGAGTAACAAAACCACGGCACCTTATCGGACTTACTCAGCTCGGTAAGGTACCGCTGGATTATTCTATACTCCTCCTCGGAATTGGGGGAGAACCTAACCCCCCTACCAAATGGACGTGCGTTTGGCGAGTGGCCAAGTTTGGCTTTAAGGTTTTTAAAATTGAAAGCCCAATTGGGCAAAGTTTCAACCACTAGGGGTGGATACCGCCTAGTGGTTGAGGGGGCAGCGGATTTGGTAGCATTCGCTATAGATGTTGAGACGGTTGCGGGAGTTGCAGCGATCGCTGCGAAGCTGATACTCTGCGATGTAGTTGGCAGAGGGGGTGGAGGGGGAATTGCTGGCGGCGGGGTCGCCGGAAGCGGGGGGTTGGTTTGTTGGTTAAACCGATGAATACGGGGGTCTCGGGGGTTAGGTGGCGTAGCACTCACCTGAGAGCAGATTCTCTTAGGTTCATCACCGTGCCCGTCTTCATCAGCACGCCTGCGTCTGATGGCCGCTCCGGGTGGCAGCGGTGTGTCGCATATTTGCGACAGCATCACCACCTCTGCCTCCGGAACCGGCCCGTCGAGCGTAGTTTTTCTTTTTTCAATAAAGGCCTTCATAGCCTTTAGTAAGGCGGGATTAACGCTGCCACTCTCCGCCGCGCGCTCGAGGAACATAGTGTCAGCCTCGTGCGACGAGCGAGGGGAGAGGCCGCGCAGGCGGTTTTCTTCCTCGGAGGATATCGCCAGCCGGGATTGGTCGGCCGCGGCCGCGCGATTCGCACAGCGATCGCGCGCCATCAAGGCGGGCTGCTGTGGCGAGCGGCCGGCTTTTGATTCTCCTCGTAGATAAGGCAAGGAGGCCTGGTTGTTCTCGACCTGCTGGTTGTCTGAGGCGGGTCTGCTTGATGCGTTGCCCGTTGAATTAGATCGCGCTAGTGCGCGGGTGTTGGCGCTGGTACCCGGGGTCGGGTCCTCGATGTCATCTACTTGCATGATGTTGATATAAGAACATTAAATCCCAATAGATTTAAATATTCTTATACACTGGTGGCAGTTATGCGGGTGATCGCACTGACTGCCGATAGACACCGTATACAACGTAATCTCGCAAGCGGTGTTGTCGATGTTCTACGTAGCGGGGGCGTTCGTATCGCTCGGCACGCTCGCGCGACTGCAAGCAGCGGGCGGCGAGCCGACGCGCTCGCGCGCGTCGACTGAAAGTCCGCGGCGACCGCAGCTGGGCGGGGCTCTTCCCCTCGTGTGCGCGCCGACCTCCTCCGAAGCCGCACGAACACCTGTTGCGTTGAAGATTCGCAGTCCAGACGCGATGAGTTTCTCACTGGAAGACGTCTTCACTGTTTGGCGTTCCGAAGCAATCCGCTTCAATTATCTAAAAAATCGAAAGCATGAAAAGGTAAACGCGGGAAGTGTACCCGATACACGTCCACTCTCCGCGACCTCTCGAGCGACACTGAGAATACACGGAATCGTAACGTTTGAAATAAAAAAAATATTTACAAAAAATTTCTTGGTGAGGGACTGTACCATGAATGGTGTTAAGGGTTAAGATTTTTTTAAATCTATGTTTTAATTTTGTGTCGTCCAACTGTTCTGTTATATAATTTGGCAGTTTGTTATAATTTTTATTGCCATTACCATCCATTATATGATAGGCGGTTACAAAATGTAGAGTGAGTATAAAAAAAATAAATACTGTTAAGTTTGGCCCGACCAAGATAATAATAGCACCTTTGATGAATTTATGACTCAACAAATAATAGCTAGCTCATAAAATTAAGGGAATCCTTAACGAACGGCTAAAGCGCCGTAAAACCATAAATTGTAGGAATTTCTATTTCTTCGTAATAGCATATAAGAGTTTATGAGACTTTCGTAATTGTTTTGTAGGATTTTGATCACTCTGTATTCGATTAAAATAAAATAAAAAATCTTATACCGTTTATAAGCCTATCTTTATATTTTTTTAATTGCGTTTGGATTGTTTCATGAGTTGGTTTAAACTAATTTTGAATCAACATTTTATAAGAAATGAAAATTCTGAGCAAATTAGGTCAAAATATATATTTGGTATATATTTATATAGTATAGGTAACACTATAAATACACTTATGTCTATTGTCTATGTGTCTTTTTGCTTTTGAAGCTAGACCACAGATAATTAATAGTTACTATCCTAAACTAGACCGTCGAAGCGAAGTAAGGAAACAGTTAGTGACATGGTAAAACAAGTCAAAAAAGACTGTGCAAACGATGCCCTTCTGAGTTCTGATTTTATATCATATGAGATGTAAAATTGTAAGAAATTTCCTATATGTTAATACGACGTCAATCAATAATAAATTTCCTATACCTATGATACCTATTAATATATTTGTGTGTATATGTGTGTGTATGTATATGTGTGTGTATATTTGGATAATTCAAATTGTTTCTTTTAACGTCGAAACAGCTGATTAGATTAGATAACATTTAGGAGACGCCTAAAAATAAATTGTGCAATATTACGGAAGCATATTATAGAATATTACGTAATGTTTAATCTCACAAAAATATCTCACAATAAATTATTAAGATTGTGACTATATGTGTGCGTGTGTTGCGTATGTGTGTATATGTATGTATGTATCTATACAGTATAATGTACTTCACGGTTCGTTACATTATACTGTATCGATGTAGTTAATCTTAGTTCCAGACAGTCTTTGTTAAAACTTTTGCTACAGGCTAGTTTTTGAGATTTAAAAATCAGACGGTTGCTATAAGAAATAGTTTCTATGGCAAAAAATGTTTTAGTATCTTTTCCATGTAGACCATGTGAGATCTACAACTAACCCACTGCAAAAAATGATCTCATCAAAGTCAATCAAAGGACAACTTTGTCGTACATGTGAACGACTAAGTTTTCCTTTCGCCTGAGCAGAATAGGCTAACCAAGGGTATGCTGTGAGCCACTCATGGCGAAATGCAGGTTGTTGTATTTCGTTTTTATAATCGATGTCCTGCTTGAAATCATAATATTGCGGAGGTTTCGACGATGTTTCGAGAACTTTAAACCGTATTATATTACTAATAGGTACGTTAAAATCCAGATATAAATCCGCATCATAAATATTAACAGAAGTTTGTTGTGTTGTTAATTCAGTTTTACTAGCAATTTGCTGTGCTTAGTAATACTTTGTATTTGGACAATCTTTAGCATTAAACTGTTAATTTTCAATACTTTTTCTTTTGCATAAAAATCGCCTTATGTCACTCATACTTTATGCTTTATATATTGCTTGCACTGATTAATTAATTACGGCGTGCACTGACACTAATCTATGTCACTCGCGATTTGTTCACTCGAAACGAACCGTACTATTGTACTGTACTACTGAAACTGTACTGCATAAAACAAATTCACAATAAATAGTCAGAAATTTGTAAATGTCTCGAACATAAAATAAACCGGTCTATAAATCTTTCTTTCCGAATAAAATTTCAATTTTTTATTAACAATCATTTACGGCGAAGATTGTAATAAAACTAAAATCTGCATCACCTGGAAATAATTTTTGCCGGCGCCCATGTCGTTTTGTTTGAAATGAAACAATGTGTGCAGATGGAGGCTATTCAGTTTACACCATTATACACAAAATTTCTATGTATTCAATGTACCTGTGACACACATAAAAAAAACTTAGTGACAGATACCTGTGACAAAATACTACGTGTTATTTAAATTTTCTGGAACTGCAAGAGTTCCTCTTGAATTACAGAACAGAATAGAATCAAAAAGGAGAACTACGTCGTATTTAAATTCCCAATTAGCGAGCGACCTCCCAATAACTATACCTCAAAAAAATGGTAACTTGTTAGGAATTATTCGAAAATGGGTACTCAACAAAGTCCACCATCTTTAATGCCTATAACATTTTTAATTATATTGTTTCGTGAAAAAAAGCGATAATCACGCACTTATCTTGATTGAATTGCGATTGCAGTTTTGGCGATAGGGTGGCCACCTATCGCCACCTATCA
This sequence comes from Emesis ocypore, assembly GCA_018237225.1. NCBI lineage: Eukaryota > Metazoa > Arthropoda > Insecta > Lepidoptera > Riodinidae > Emesis > Emesis ocypore. The sequence goes on along the minus strand of DWSV010000001.1, from coordinate 11,135 downwards.
GTGTGCGACTTAGAATCATCGACTAATCATTGCTGCACTAGATATTCCTCTGCCTATCACTTCGGGGATACAGGGTTGACAGTACAGTCACTGACGCTATTGCGACAGGAATAGGCAAGGCGGTAGTACCAAGACTCAGTCGAGATGTAGCACAAATCTATCACCTAGTAAGTAATCACTATGTTAGGGATAAATATTTGCCTTTTCTCGCATTTTACGAGATGCCTATCAGTATCAGTTATATACTTTGATCTAACATTGGCTTTACGCCTACCACCCCAATGGTGTCTCCAAATGTGGCCGACCCTTGGCTTGTGGTGGGGTCGTGGTTTTTGTTGGGAGGCCTGGTGGTTATGTTTGCGTCGTCAGCTATTCCTTGACCTAAGTCTCGGTTCACTGACGGGCAAAACAAGGGTCCTCATTGCCCCCGGTGGCGGCGGTGTCGCGAGTGTGTTTGTGTAATGTGGTGTTGGATTCCCTCGGCCTGGGTAACTGGGTCATCGTGGTCTGTGAGAACATAGCGAGGTCTACGCATTAAGGGATCTGGGATGTAGTCGGCTGCTGCTACCACCAGCGGATTCGGGGAGAAATTGCATTATCGAATTATTTTTGAAATGTCTCTTTGAAATACCTAGCTAAACTCGGCATTTCAAGATCTCTATGCAGATCTACGTTGCGTATGTACCACGCGGCACCCGTGGCTATGCACATAAATTGTTTTGGACTACTTGCAGCGGATACAAGTCTATACAGAGAATATGGGCAAATGCTATACTAGCGTATGAAAAAATTTGGTCTTACATATGTTTTGTAAAGTGTCATCTTATGCCTAAGTGACAGTTTACTATGTTTATTGATTAGTGGGTATAAGCGCGCTACAACCTATTTGGCTTTCGCTTTCACTCATTGTATATGCGCTTAGAATGGCATTCTACTATTCAGCGTGACTCCGAGGTACTTGGCTTTCTTATCTATCGGGATGACGCTTCAGGCCAGTGAATGTTTCCTAATTAGTAACGTTTACATATTTTGTGTGTCGGCTGAAGGCCGCGACGAAAGTACACAGCTGCATTTTTTTCGGAATAATTTCTATTCTCCATTTGTTGGACCAATCAACTAGGGCACTGACTGCCGCCTGTAACCCTTAACGTACCTATTAGTGATGAAATACGGTTTGAAGTTCTCGAAACACCGTCGAAACCTCCGCAAGATTTTAAGCAGGACATCGATCATAAAAACAAAACACAATTGCCCTTTAGTGTTTTTACTTTTTTATGACAGGATAGAGAGCAATAAATTATTCCCCTAATGTAAAGAGATAATATGATTAATAGAAACCAGAGATGTTAGTTAATGATGCGTTGCTATCACTATGGTAAGATTGGAAATAGTACATATACTTTTTCTATTTATAATTTATTTATTTAAAAAAACCAACGCAATGTATTAAAATATTTGTGTGACGTATAGCCGATTTATATAAATAGAGGAATTTATCAATGCGTGTGGAAATTTGAAACTTCCACAATTTTACTTTGAGTAAGTTTTAACTTTTAATTAAGCTTCAACACTGGATTCAGACAGCAGAGAACAGAGTGTGTAATTATAATTAATTAACAGTTATATCCGAGAGATATACTATCACTACATTACGCTCCTAAAAATAAATTTCAGTTTTTATTCGTAGTCTCTAAACTACGAACTAGATGGCGCTGAACGATATTAAATCGCGGTATCATTAGTAAAAGTTTTAATTTTATAATATTTTACATGATAATTCACTATCAAGCTGTAACTATCACAGGTAGTTTGTTTTCTAAAAGGAATTTTTGGACACAGCACAGTTAAGTGCTGTCTACAGAAAATAAAATGTATAAATTTACAAATTGGGGTTCACAGTGCAATTGTACTCTCCTGGAATCGTGAGGAATAATGGAATTAAAAGCCGGTCGATGGAAATAGGAAATAATATATTTTATACATAATTATTAGTAGGCAGTAATGACACAATAAAAGTGATAAATTAACTTAGTCCGGACTCACGGTAGGAAATCGGCAACAGCTCGGAGCCCTTTGTGTTATCTCGAATGATTTGAGCAGCGTAGTATTTGGTGAAAAAACGAATCTCTGCTGATAATGGAGTCAGAACGTTAATATGAAGAAACATGTTTTATTACCATGAAAGTCAGCTTGTCAGTTCAAATTTGCCATTATTTATCTAGGTTTTATAATGTTACCTACTAAGTACACTATTTATGTTAGTTATTAGTTTTACCTACTACACTATTTAACATTGATATTAAATGTTACCTTTTACACTGTTCATCTAGGTTATTAAATGTTACCTATTATATACACTATTTATTTATTGTATTAAAATTTACCGTCTACACTGTTTATCCAGGTTATTAAATGTTGCCTACTACACTACGAGTATTTATCTGGGATATGCCAATAAGAAGTAAAGAAAAGGCAAGGGATCCCGATAAGGAGAAAAAATAGATTCGAATTTTTGCGGAAATATCATGTAGTTAAAATCACAATATATGACTTGTTAAATTAAGTGAATTTATATTGTATGGAGAATATTCTACTAATATTATAAATAAAGGATGGTTAGATTTTACACGCAAAACTGCTAATCGGATTTTGATCAAACTTCACAGTAATATAGTTTATACATCAGAATAACATATAGACTATATTTTATAAAAAAATATAAAGATCTTTTTATAAGATGGCCATATTATATTGTTAAACATCAGGTCAAGTAAGTCGGTAAAAATCTTTCTTGCATTGGACTGACATAACGGTTTTTTGTCTTAAATGGTTCTGAATGAAAGTCGACCACAGGATGTATCTACCGTTAATGATGAAGCCTTAATACCGAAAATAGTGAGGTATGAATACAATTAAATTAGTTATTTTTGAACAATACTCATTTTAGACTATTTATAAAATTCTCATTAAAATTGATACATTTGCCGCTTTCAGTATTTAATGTAGTGGAGTTTTGTCTGTTACACTAAGTAGTTTGGTTGAATAGTTCAAAATTACGACAAGGTTGACCAGAATGGAGGGCCATCAGTAATTATTATGGAAAATGACATGGCTACTGTCAAGTTGTCAACACACAACGTGAGCAAAGCCGCGGGTTGGAAACTAGTATTTATGTACTTGTAATATATAAAAAATAAAAATAATTTTAAAACTACTAGTTTTAAGAACCCACGTCGATGAAAATCGATTTTACATAATATGTTTTTTAACAGCACTATCACCGATGGAAGCGGCGAGGCAAGCGGTGATTCGAGAACTCATACACACCGAGGCAGATTACGTAAAACATCTAATCGCCATAGCCGAGGTAAGTGCAGTATTAAATAACTTAAGTAGTAAATTTTCTGGCTGTCCTCCACGGCATTTATCGTTTTGTATTTAAAAGTGATTTTTATAGATTCATTTAAAATTAAATAAATAATGCACTTTTCTATTATTTCGCTACTATATATATGAATATATAAATATTGGTAAAATAATCATTGCATCATCATCTTTTGGTCGATAACTAAACGTTACCTAAATAAATTTTAACACGAGGGGGAGGAGGAGGAGAAATATTGTTTTATTAGCTATTGCTTTTTTAATTATAGATTTTGATCAAAAAAGAGCGATATTCGCGCAATTGTAAGGGGCCGGGCATCTGTACTGACTCCTGACGATGGTTTAAAAAGTGAAACCGGTTAACTATTTACCCAAAGTATATACGTTGTGAAATAAAAGTACAAGTGCATTATTTATAATATGCATTTAATGATATTGGAATTTCACCAAGTGCAGACGAAAGGAAGTGTAAAATATTAGTTAAAGTTATTTCGTTTCCTCGCGCCTCGGATATTTTTTTAACTCTTCTGAAACCAAATTAGATTATAACCGTTCTTAAACGTCGACAATTTATTAGTTCCATAACTGTAGATAATAAATCATAAATGGTGTCGGTTGATGGCACGAGGTTATTCGAGCTTAATTGAAATATGTTTTTCAAAGTTTCTTCACACTCGTTTCCCCGAATAGCTAGCCAAAGTACAACTAGTGCACTCACAATGAGCCAAGGATGCTAAGTCCCACAATGTGATAGGTAGCCTCTCGCCATCCGGGCACTTTCCAATCCCGGGCAATGTTTAATCAGAAAGCTTAAAAAACACTATTATTGTAAATGATAGCAATCAAGCAGATGGATTCCCAGGTCGGACTGGGAATCCATCTGCTTGATTGCTATCCTATTGCACAAAAATCTATCAGTTAATCAGTCAGTATCAGTAAAGTTACCTGGGTGATCTTCGACGCCGCATTTGTAAACCCATTTGATTATTGACAATATTGTTATTGATATATTTTATTCAAAGTATTACAAGAATACGTTGTCTGACATTTGAGCTACGTTTAAGTATACATATTTATCGCCTCTGTGGTCCGGTGATCTCGTGGTCCGGTGTTGACCTTGACGTAAGGTCCCTGTTTCGATTCCTGGGTGGTAAATACACTAATGTTTGTTCGAGTTTTCTGATCAAAACAACGTTGTTTGGGATTAGACGAGTGGTTGGTGGGCGATAGGTTTACCTCTTATCACGTTATGGGACTAAGTATATTCGGCTAAATGTGGATGCACTGTATCTCGTTATACCGCTTTGGGGAAAAGGTCGTAAAGATCCCTTCTTACTTTATATATATTTATCCTGGGGGCAACTGCACGATGTGGTTGAATTTAACAACGTTTATATTCAAAAAACAAATAAAAGGGAGTGAACCAAAAAATAAAGGAACTGAATGCCAGAGTAATAAAGATTACGTGAAATGTAGTAAGTAGTAAAAATGCGTATAAAATTGCTTTTCAATCAAAGCACGTCAATAGCCTTCAGTACAGGTAGGCCATCTATCGTAGGGCAATGAATCGTGAACCTTTGTTATAATAGCATTGCTACAAACTTAAGAAATCGAAATATAATAGCCTGGAAACAGAGAAGACTGCACAAAGAAAATATACCTTTGTAAGACAAAGACAAAGAAAAAAAAATGTTTTTTGATGTTCGATTTTTATTTCTTTCTTTTCGTAACAGAATAAGTTCTGTACACGGCGATAAATAACACAGTTTGACCGTTGCAAAAATACGGTCGGCTAATTTCGGTTTGTAGAGCGTAATCCCAGTCGAGTCTTGTCAAAATAACAGCTACGAGACGTCATCCACCATAAAAAGTACAGATTGCAAAAAGCTAATCTAGGGTTACTGGTATTTATTTTAAGTTTATCTTATAAATATTTTCTATTAAATTACCTACTAATGCAATAAACTTTTTTGGTTTTGCGAACGGTACTGACAATCCTTTGCGAACGTCGATTGCGTCACCAAGATGGTCGCCAATCGCAATAGCAACATGCGGGGCTTATATTAAACCTTTTTTCACTGTTTTTGATTGAAAGTATTTCGTGTAACAGAGACGGTCGAACTTAGCCGAAAGAAATTTTTAGTCGATGTGCATTATATTTCGCTGGATACTGTACACGTGCGTGCTGGAATATGATAAATATTATCATTGGAATTCGAGTTACAGCTAAGTTAATCGGACGGGCACCTGACAGTATACTGGCTGTATCTCGTTTTCGTTAATAAACAATATGTAGAACAATAAATAATACGATATAGAAAGCATGGGATTAACTCAAATCAATCAATATCTTATTATTATAGCATTATCGTATATTAATTATATATTTTGTATTATTTCTTTAAAAAACAATATAATTTGTAAAAAAAGGCATGCCCTTTTTTTACAAGTCCTTCTGCTGGATCTTCTCAGCATGTTGGCGCGTTTCCGATCCGGTAGTAGTTTAAAAAAATGTTTGACGCGTCAATGTAACATGTTTCCATGTTCTAGTAATAAAGATTTATTGATTTCTAATTTCTGATTTCTTGCAGTGATTTTAAATAAAAGTTGATTCGAGCCGCTTACGAAGTTGCTATTTCGTAAGATGCGAGAAGTGACCATTAGGTACTTAATACTTGTCACTAACATCATGACTACTTACTAGATGGAAGATTTACTACTACTACGTACTAGAAGGAGAGCAACGTCTCGAGTGGAATTTATACTTGTGCCAATCCATCCCCGCCACATGACAGCAACGCACCATATCTCTGGAGTTTCGCAATATTTGTAAACCAAGAGTTTTAAACAAGGATTTCGTACTTACATAAGAGCTAGAGGTCTTCTAAGACTTAATTCTCTTCGATACCTCCGTATGTTGCGAACCTGATATATGTAAATCGGTCGTATTTAGGTATTACTTTATGCAAGAACACTCACGATATTCAATTAAGAGTTATTAAAGCGAGCATTATAACTCATAAAAAAGTTATTCATATAACTTTCCCTCGTACAGTTTTAATCTCTGAAGCGACGTGAGAATGAGTGAGAATAATCTTACATTATACTCTGAATTCTGATCGATCATGGCTCGCCAAGTTTAAGTCCTTATGCCTCTTTGCCCTTTAAAAGTAGTTAAGCGAATATGTGTGGTTAAAATGTAAGTAGAATACTAATGGTAAAATATTGCTTTGCTTTACTGACATTTTGTACTTTTTGATGGTTTCAAGGTATGATTAATAGACATTGCTTACGTACTTCTCGTACAATGATTTATTATACTAAAGTAACAACATAGAGCTAAAACATATGATTGTTTATTAATAACTCCTCATATTTATGCACATATTCGTACAGCTACGTCCGATACGAGTCTGTATCCTTCACTTACAAATCCCGAACGCGTAGACAGAGGGGCAAGCAGTGCACCCATTATTGACTTAAGATACTTGTGCCCATTTTCACCAAAGATCCTTCAATTTTGAGGGACCCCTAAAAATATTTAAGTAAGTGACACCTAACAGTAATTATGTTTTCACCAACGTTTAAGGGACGTCTAAAGCTGTAAAGGATCCCTTAAATTTACGGATCGAAATCTCGGCCCTTTAGCGTTAAGTGATGGGTTTATCATTTTATTTTTTACTAGTAAAGCAAAATGGATAATTCTTTGAGCGATTTTCTTGATAGTATGGATACTATCTAAACACTGAGCTTGCTAACAAGCTCTAATGCTTTTAGGCGACCTCGCATATACCGTTAACTCTTACTACGAAGTACGACGACCAAGACTTTGTACAAAGATTCAGGTTAAGCAAGGGTAGCGTGTTATATTTATACGCTCTATTTTGGCATTTAGAGTATTTAGATAACAGGTATGTTTTAAGTTATTAATAATACCTAATAATAATTCCTACCATTAATTTACAAAATAGACACCAATATGCTTTTTATCTTTCTTCACAGAAATCAGTCTATATCTCCTGTGAATCAATTATTATGTGCTCTGAGATTTTATGCAATGGGAAACCATTTACTAGCAGCAGCATAGAAAATCTCGGACCCGAGACCACAAAGTAATTAAAATAAACAACAAAAACAAAACCACAGACGAAATATCAAAATATTAGTTTTCTTTTTTCATTCGGCAACTACTTCAACTCATATAAAGCTACGAGATGTATTCAATTACATTATTTGCGATGAGAAATATTATAAAAAAACAAATAATATAATTGATTAAACATATTACTTATATTTTACTCACTTTTTCTTTAAAATATCAGGAAAATAATTAAATCGGTGAAAGTAAGGTTTACGAAAACCATACTCTAAAAATAAACCATCACTTTACTAGGAGTGCCTTAGCTAAGTGTCACTCAGCTATGAGAAAAGGATCTTTAGGGGGCACTTAGCACAGGGTAATTCTAGTTAGGAAGTAGTATAAGGATCTTTAATGAAAATAGGCATTAGTCCTATAATGTGACAGGTAACAAGCATATCATCAACCGGGCACATGTCCAATGGAGGGCGACGTTGTCTTTATCAGAAAAATACAAAATCTAACTCCAAACTCGGTCTGAGTTTGGAGTTAGGTTTTGTATCCAATAGAGACAAGACCATAGAGGCGATTAGTAATTTACTTTTTATATATGTATGTATAAATTAATGATTTTTTATGTTTGACCATGAAACAAAACAGTTTAGTAACTGTTGAGATATGGCAATGGTAAAAGTCCACCTATGAAAAATAGATTATCTGTAATTTTCCCTCGCACTGTTTTTATATCATGTCAAGCAAGTAGATAGTTCTCCCGATGGAGACAACCATCACATATAGATACCAGATTTTAATTTACGCAAGTGATATGATTCACTCGCTAAATAGATTCACGTTATGTCTACTGCGTTATGACCTCCGGGCTCTGGGGATAGGCCAGGATATTTGAGAACCGGCGGTTTTTGCATGTGACATTCCTGCCCTGCGATTCAGATCGTATAAATGTGGGTCTATTAGGATGATAAAAGCATTAGTATGATTAAATTGATTTAACAAATATTTAAATAAACCATTTTTTTTTAAATAGAGATGTTGATATTTTTGGCGTTTACTTAAAAATATTTCAATGCAACAGAAAACAGGTTTTTCCCCGTGTTGGTCCGGGCTCCTTTGAGAAATAGGCCAACTGCTGTTCTGCCAGGCAGCTCGTAAGAGGCGATCTATTGGCTTTGGAAGTCACTACCATAGCGACCACTAGGTGATAGAGTTCTGCATTGGCTTGCCCGGGTCCGGTACCACCGCTTTACCTATTCCTGCCGCAATTGCGTCAGTGCTTGTCTTTGTCGTGTTTCGGTTTGGAGGGTGAGGTAGCCGGTAAACTTATGAAAGTGGCATTAGACCTCGCCACAAGATAGCAACGCACCATTAACATCTTTGGTGTCAATAGGCGATGGTTGTCTCTCTTTCCATCAGGGGAACCGTCTGCTTGTTTGCTATCTTATGATATAAAAAAAACAACCTTTATACCTATATATATTTTTTAAGTTTTCGCCAGGAGGTTAGATCCGCCTCCTGAAGGAGTGTATGGACGTTTTAACAATCAATATATACATTTGTTCCTCTGACGCCTAATGTCTCAGAGATTTTATTATATTAACTCGAACGTAAATATTCCACTTATACATTTCTTATAATAGTTCTTATTTTCTACTTTTATATAATGCTTATTTCAATATTTACATGCTCTTAATTTATTACACAAGCACAAATTTATTACCATTACATATTACACAGATGTATCTTTTATGTTAATGTGTCAATATTGCTTAGGTACATCATGAGATCCTGGGCTTGATCCCTAGGTTTGGAAAAAGTATTAGTGAGATTTTTCGAGGTTTTCCTTGAAAGTCGAAATCTCTGTAGCAACTGAGTCAGAGTCTTTTTATGTGATATGATAGCAAGCAACCAGATGGTTCTTCTGATGAAAAGTGATTATCATCGTTTATATACAGCAGATATGTTAATACATAAGTGCGGTGAAGTAAAATATCACATGTATAATTATAATTTATTTCAACTGCACTGTTTCACAAAACACTCTTTGTTTATTTTATATTTTTCAACCGGTTTCGCCTTTAATGGCATCTCCAGAGCGGTGGCGGCAACCGTAAAAGGAAAACCGAGTAGAAACACCGATTTAGTGAAACAAGGAAAGATTAATATAATATATTAACAAATCGAGTATCAACAAATGCCGACCAAAAAAGATATAAATTGTACCACATGAATAATTTTACCGGCCACCTTACCCCGGACTGGTGTAACAGGAATAAAATTCAAAAGCAACGGCGATATTGTGTTAGGCATAAGTAAGACAGTAGTTCTGAACCCGGTGCTGACCTAGCAGAACTTTACCTCCTAATAAATTTCTGGTTAAGGTATGTTAACTCCTCCATGACTTGGAAGTAAAACAATCAGTCCGTCATCGCAATAAAAAGCTGCTAGCCGTTATCTGATTACCTAAAATATAATACGGTCAAATTCCTATTTTTAGTTTATTTTATCAAAACGGCAGGCCGTTGCACTCCGGTACTATCGCAACCATCTACGTATTATCGACGCAAGTGGTTTAGCTTTACGAATTCCTGAGGTCAGATTCTAATCTCCGCATACTAAATGAAGAAACACGCTATTGTAGGTCAAATTAATGAACACATCGTGACAGGCAGAAGTACGCTAGCTATACTTAGCAACTAAAGTTGACTCGGGCTCCTTTCTGAAGAAAAAATCGGCTGCCATATTGGGTATGACGTAAAAGGCATGAGAAGGAAACGTGTCAATAACATCGTAACTCCTAGCTACGTGGTGAAGTTCTGCAATGACTTAACCGGGTCAGGTTCTCCCACTTTACCTGTTTTTGCCGCAATAGGATCAGTGCTTGTCGCTATCATATTTCGGGATGGAGGGTAGGGTAGCAGATTAACTTATGCACGTCGCGTTTCAACTTTGCCTCACGGATAGCATCACACCAATAATATCACGGGGATGATTATCTTTTTCCATTAGGAGAAGTATCTACTTACTTGCTATCTTAAGTTGTAAAATAAACTGGTGACAGTTATTTTACCATAAATGCCAACCGCCTTTTTATGTTCTGAATAATGGCTTTAACTCTTGGTATATAATGAAATGTAAAATGGGTGACCCAAATAGAGCCTAGGTCCTAATAAGGCCCATTTTTCAAAGTAGCCGCTTCAAAAGGGCCCCTAATGTTTCTATACTTTCATTTATTATTATTTGAATAAATAAATATAAGTATTTTAAATAATTTTTTAATTAACAAAAAAAAATTATAATCGGTACAGAAATAACCGAGTTTTTAACAAACATGATAATATATAATAGATACAAACTCCTCCTTTTTGATCAGTCAGTTGAAAATAACTTTCCTTATCCTAAACATTCACGATTAACAAATGGTATTTCCATTTATTGTAATATGCCTACAATCAATTGATGAACTTAGTTTTGTTGTCTGACATGTCATGTTAAAGAATTTAAACAAGTATTTTTACTCGTGAGCTATTTCGTTGTTACATACAGGTCGGTCGGAATGTAAGCTTACCCCGTTCATGCATGTTCTTGCCCTGATGATGCATTAAATGTGAAACCGGTTGGCAATTTAATAAGTAAAATAAATATATATAGTGTGTGA